>CAUYON010070254.1:0-22225 GCA_963573935.1 Arctocebus calabarensis | reverse complement strand
CCAACTGTCAGAGGCTGGCTTCTGTGCCGGTCATCTATTTTTATTATGTATTTTCAATTTCTACTTCATTTTTTATATTTTTGTATTTACTACCTTTCTTTTTTTTTTTTTTTTTGAGAAATAGCTTCAAGCGGTCACCCTGGATAGAGTACTGTTGCATCACAGCTCACCGCAACCTACAATTCCTGGGCTCAAGCGAGTCTCTTGCCTCTGCCTCCCAAGTAGCTGGGACTACAGGCGCCTGCCACAACGCCTGGCCATTTTTGGTTGCAGCCGTCATTGTTGTTTGGCGGGCCCAGGCTGGATTCGAACCCACCAGCTCAGGTGTACGTGGCTGGTGCCTTAGCCCGTTGAGCCACAGGCACCTAGCGCTTTCTTTTTTTTTAATTGCAGTTTTTTATTGCTGTTGTTTGGGTTTTTGTTTGTTTGTTTTTGACGGGGGCAGGATTTGAACCCTGGTATATGGAGCCAGTGCCCTACTCCTTTGAGCCACAGGAGCCACCCTTTACTACCTTTCTTATAATTAATGGGGTTGAGTACATTGGTGATTGGCATGTTCTCATCTATTGTGCACAATGTGAGGGTGTTCAGCACGCCTCCTGGGTGAAGGGCTTAACTACAACTTGAACTTTACCTTAGAAATGTACATTAACTAGAAATGTATCCTTATATTCACCTGAAATTTAAAAAAGAAAAAGATTAAACCAGTTGGTGAGGGAAATGTCTCTATCCCTAGGTATGTTTACACATTTCCACCTGGCACTCTGCTCCAGTAAAGCATCTGCTCAGAGAGATGCATGAGGTACCCATGGCACATGGTGCCAAGACCTGCCCTAGGCAAACAGCATTCCCTGAACAAAGCTGTTAAAAAAAAAGTCCCTACCATTAAACTATCATATTGAAAGGGGATTTGGTTAGAAATACTAATAGATATCCCCAGCTAAACTGCAATATTCCTCTAGAGAATCTAGGATGACATTATTCTGTCTTGCTTGACAGTAATATAAAATTAAATCATCTAAAATTTAATCCAACAAACCTAAGAGATTGAGTCTCCAGGAGCAAACAAGTTTCCTTCTTTGACCACAGGGGAAAATACTCTCCTGTCTAGAGTAGAATGGGAAGACTTGGCATACGTGCTACCACTTCCCCTTCCTGTACCCCTGGAAGACATTGCTAATCAATCACAGCACTTTCCTGCTGAGCTCAGATGAATCCCTCTGCACAAAACTACAGGGAGCCTATGCTAATCAGAACTGGCAAGCAAGAAGAAATCTATTTGCCTTCCTCTATCTAGAGTCTTATTTCACTAAGCCTGGATGTAAAACTCCCTCTGACCCAATCCAGATACACAGATTTGAGAGTGCCTAAATCCACAGGATGTTGAATCTTATTTCTCAGTATACAACACCCATTTTGGTATAATCCATTGACTGTTAATAAAACTACTTCTCTGGAGTGGCTGACAAGTTGTCCTTCTCTTCCTCAGCACCACTAGCTAGTATTTCTCAACAACCCAAAAGTAATACTTCTATTTCCTCTCCAACATCTTATTCCCTTCTTTAATCAAGACAAATATATCCAACTGTTAAGGACTTTCTGTAGAAAATCCCTTCTGAGTCTAGTCACTGTGTTTCTTACCCCTACTCGCTAAAAACACAACAATTTTAATTCACTTTCATTTTTCTTTAGCTCTCAGGGTACTAAGTAGTTATACCCTTCTAAGCATTAGCCTAGGATGACTTTTCTTTTATTTCTTCAACTGGTGAGGCAGCAGCAGATCATTTAGTAATGTGAAAAATAGCTTTACTATTGATTGATACACAAAACTTACAAATAACAAGTAGCATCTTTTTACAGCTTTCTAAGCATTCATATATTTAAAATGCCTACGATATGCAAATTTAAACGTATGTCACCTATTACAAACTTAATCCCCCACACAAAAAAAAGTCTGTATCTTTTTAAAAAATTTAACATTTTAAGTTTTCAGATGTGTAGAAATGGCCAGACCATTTCATATAGCAAAGTCTGAAAAATCAAGCACGAAAAGCTAATGAAAAATTAGTCAAGCGATATAATAGACTGTGAAACAAAAAGGAAGTTATGATGATATAAAGAGATGGAAAAATCAGTGAATAAAAAAAGCAGATAAGAAATGGAGACTGAAATAATAGAAGTATCAAATGAAAAAAAAAACAGTTTTAAACAAGATGCAGGGGCATAGCATAGGAGAGCAGGGAAAAAATGAAAATAAAATGAAATAAAATCAATGCTTTAGTTAAGATTTTATAATCGGCTAAAATGGCCCATGAAATGTCAGGTGTAGCTAATATATTGATCACACATGTTCCATAACTTTTTTGTAAGAGGTGGAATATAGTCAGCAAAGGATTTATCTTTGCCTGTTTTCTAAAACCCTTCTCGTTCATGGTATCGTTTCTGCTGACTTACTGTTCTCTGAACACCTAGAATAGCCTATCTCTAGAATTCGCTGAAATAGCAGACTCTCATGAGCCACGCGGCTCAGAGGGGGCATTTTTCTACCCCACTTTCCTGTTCTCAGCACCAACCAGGGATGTCTGTGTGGAGGACGGAGAAAATGCAACAATACTCCAGGCCATGACGTGAACATTTTATAAAGGTAAGAACTCACGTCTGAAGAGGTGGTCACAGAGCCGTCCTATCTCCCTCGTAACACATTTCTCCTGCTGACTCAGACAGCGCTGCCTATTTCTGTGGCTTACAGGTGCCACTCAGCGTCTGTGATGTTTGCTTGGAGCACTCATATGTTTTGAAGTCTCGACTCCCGTGGAGAATCTAAAGCCTTGTGTATGTCTCCCTAGTATTTTCCCCCCTTTCAGCTTTGCTAAAATGCCTCACACAGTGACAGGTACATAATAAACACTCAGTAAATGGAGGCTGACTGAATTTAGTTCTTCCCGCCTTCTAGGTTGCCATAAAAAAATCTCTTGATACCGCTTTTATTTTCGCAGCCATTCATTCAATTATTCCTCCTTAAACCTTAAAGGAGGCAGACCACACCCCCTTCCAGGCATCCACATATTACCAGTTTCTTCATTCGTCTGCCATTGACGTCTAACTAAACTAATTATCTCCCCGCTCCCTCGCACCCCATTTGTGTTACATGAACCGTTGAGACGGCCCTGTCTCCTGCAGCCATTGCCTGCATCTTTTCGGCAGCCTGTTGTAACAGGAGTGACAGAACTATTAAGAATGTCAGTCTTCGATGCACAAAGAGACTTAGGGAAAACAAATGTTGCCACCCAAGGCGAAATGGGAGACAGCGGCAAAGGGAAACTCAGGGATCAACAGCATCGCCTCCAACAAAACTTTAACATGGAAGGGGAGAGAATTTCTCTATTCCTGGAATAACAACAAAACATACTTAGATAAATGAACACATAAAACTGAAAAGAAAATGAAAACTAAATCAATCTCATGATTTCTGCAGGACTTAGAAGCTTATTGCTGCCGGGGAATCGAGCAAATGATTGGATTTGATGCAAACATGAACAGACAGGTGGATGGACAGATGACAGAGAGAGAGCCTCCAATTTCCTTGCATCCTCTTAGTCCGATCCTATTCCACGCGAATGTCATCCTTCCCTCTCAGACTATTCTACAAACTGCTTAACTATTCTCCTTTCATTCTGCCTTCTCTTCAAGGCTTCCTCAACATGGTAGCTGGAGAAATTTAAAACACACATGCACACACATGTGTAACTATGTTCGTTACTCTGTGGAAACAGCCTAAATGTCCTTCAACCCAGCAATGGATTGGTAAGCTGTTGCAGCCCATATAGCCTATGGCTAGGAGTGAGAGTTATAAGAAAAACCTGTGTGGCTCAATTATGGAACACCTGGGTGGAAAGGGCATGGAGAGGGATTTAGCTCTCCTAACAAGCACGAGAACTCGAGAGATGAGAGCAGTGGTGAATCGGCAGGCTCTACACCTGTGGTGTTGAGAGGCACGAGATCAGCCTTATATTAGGGTGGAGGAGAAGGCAGTCGGGAGCATGTGCATTCTATCACGGACCAGCTTACTCTGACTCTGTCTCCTCTCCTGCCTGCAGAACGCCAGCACGGCGTCTCTGCTGAAGATTTCTAAGCCCTGCTAAAGACTAAGCTCTGTCTTTCTAAGAAGACTGCTTTACTCTCTCTAAGATTCATACTCTCTCTCTCTCTCTAGCTAAAATAGACAGCCCTCAGGCCCCTCAGAGAAACTGAATCGGAGCAAGGTAACTTAGCAGTCCGCGTCCGGAACCTAGTTAAGCCAGGCCCGAGACCTGGCCAGGCCAGGGCCTTGGCAAGACGTGTCAGAAGTGACATGCGACAGTAAGCTATGGTATACGTATACCATGGAATACTATTCAGCCATCAGAAATGGAGATTTTGCAGCATTTGTAGTAACTTGGATGGAAGTGGAACACATTATTCTTAGTGAAGCGTCACAGGAATGGAGAAGCATGAATCCTATGTATTCAACTTTGATATGAGGACAAGTAAGGACAATTAATGACACAATGGGACATGGGGGAGGAGTGAGTAGACAGAGAAGGATGGAGAGGGTGACGGAAAAAAAAGAAAATAGTGACTAATTCTCACATAAACTTGATTAAATTTTACTTTTCCAGATGTTTGAATAGCTACCCCTGACACTTAAGATGGAGCTGAACCCGCAGATGGATGGTTCCCTCTCTTAGCTCCTCCTTCTCCTCTTACGCAAGCCCCTTCCAGCACTGTGTCCCAAACACACCTTCCTTTAATTGCTCAAAAGCATGACATGCCTTGCTCCCACCCCCAAAGATGTCCGCTACACTGCTCCCCCAGTTAAATATCACTTCCTCAATTACCTAAATTAAATCACCACACTCTGCCTCTGCTTTTATCACACACTGCGTGTTTACCTCGCAGCCCTTAACTACAGTAGCAGGGCCCATCTAACCAGGTCATTAGGAGGATGAAATGACATCAAGCACATAAAACATTTAGCTCCCAGCCCGGCCCAGGAGCAAACATGCGGCACGTGAGTTGTGCTGATAAGAGACTAAAGGCGAAGCTGTTTCCCACTGCACAGACCCAGGCCGGAGGAACTCAGCATTTTGCATACTTTCCACACGTTTCTCACGCTAAGTATGAGGGTTTTGAAGGAAGAGGCTAACTTTGAAGGGAGGAAGGTGAGGAGGGCGGTGTGGGGGGAGGCACTGGGTCACCATGAAGCCAAAAACCTCCAATTCCACCTCGGAACCAGCCACCGATTTCTTGGGACCCTTCCTTCACACAGATTCCTGCCCACTTGCTGGGTTCATCCTTTTCTCTCATTTTCTCTCTTCGTCATCAGAAGCACAGCAGTCTTCTCTCACTAAAACCAAGCAGTTTCCACTGCTCTCTTTTGTTGAGTTGATCTCTGCCAAAGCTCTGCTCTTAGGGTTCTACCCAGATCCCCAAATGTGTCCCCTAACAGATATCCTCTTCCCCTCACTGGGACTTTTATTTAATCTTCATAAGAAATCTATCAGTTGCTATTGTCATCCTCATTACAGAAGAGGAAATTAGGGCTAAGAAAGATTAAGTGACTTTCCCAATTTTGCAGGGAGCCAAGGTTTGAATCCTCAATTTGTTTGTCTCAGAATCTATGCTTTTCCCACTAGGACCTCTGCTTTCTTTATTTGAATCTAAATGAACTACCAGACGTGCCCCATTGGGTCTACTGAACACACACAGTCAAAAGAATCACAGCTTATGTGACCTCAGCCATGTGCAAATTTTATAAATCCCCACCCATAGAATTTTCAGCAACTATTGTTAAAGAGTATGGGCCATTAAAACCATAGCCAGAACACAATGCATATAACAAAGTTCTTGTACATGAATTTATGGATAGAATGCTGAACCATGGCACTGGAAAACCACCAGATTTCTAGACTGTCCAAACCCATTTCAAGAAACAATATCACAATCATCTCAGCTCAATCCCAGCGAGAGCCTCCCTGGTCACACCTGTCTCCGAAACAATGTGCTGGAATCCATGTGCTCTGAAGCTTCCTTTTTTATTGGACATTATGAACTCATAGAGGAATGGGTTTTGTAATTGGGTTTCTCTTTGTATTCTGTGAGCTTCTTGAAGGTAAAAATGCTATATGACTCTTGTCTAGCTCCTCTTGAATACAACCAGAGTCCTTGTTATGGACAAATAAATAAGAGGTAGCTAAGAGTAGAAAGCCCCAAAATACAAGGAGCTGACTGTAAACGAGCACCATCTATTTAAAGAAATGATCAGCCATATGCACCCAATGTCATAAAGAAGCTTCTATCCTTTGACTGAACAATCCCTCTCAGGGCTCTTTAACCTTGGGAAACTCACTCCAAGGAAAGAGAACTGTACAGATCCTAAGTGATTAACTCTAGTGATACTGGTGTGGGTGAAAAGAGCAGAACCCCCCTAGACAGTCCATGAATACATACGGAGGAATAAAATAGCAACTTGTCGATGAGAAAGAACCCCAACTCTGTAAAATGATTTAAAGAGGTTTATTCTGAGCTGAAGATGTGTGACCGTGGCCCGGAGAACCAAGTCCAAGAAGCCTCGAGCCAGTGGTCTCTCTGTGGTTGGGTTAAAGTTCGGTTTTACATATTTCAGGGAGAGAGGAACTGCGTGTGAAGCCATAAATCAGGACTTGGAAAGTATACGTTCATTTGGCCCCAAAAGGCAGAGCATCTCTAAGCAGGGAAATATAGGTTATAAGTGGAACAAAAGATTTCTTTGATTTGTACTTGTTTAAATAAAGGAGCTTGTCTAAAGGCTTGGAATGTTTTAAGATAAGAAAGTCCGTTAATCAGCAACATATAATCCAGACTCAAGCACTCTGTTAAGTAAATTGATGACCTCCAAGTGTGGTTTAAACTTCCCCACATATAGCCTTAGGCCTATTAATGAGTGACAAAGGACATCTCCAAGAAGGGAGAGGGGCATGAAGAGGCATTTATGACTTCCCTTCTCAAGGCCAGTAACTCAGCTTTATGGTATTCCTAGGGTTCTTTTGGTCAACAGGGGGCCCAATCAGTCTTCTGGGGGAGGGTGTAGGCTTAAGATTTTATTTTAGTTCATAGCCCAATAACATATTGTATAGCCCTTACATTTATGATTGTAGGGAATGAGAGAGCCACATGCAAAAAACAAATGCTCAAGCTAAAAGTTAACTTAAATCATAATACCAAATTGCCAGCCCATGAAGACCACAGCTTTGGGCCCTGAGAAATGTGGGGAAGGCAATGAAGTGGTCTCAGGACAGTGGTGCACAGTGGGGCGATTCCATTTCAAATATGGACAAGGAAGGTTGGTAAGATTTGCATTCCATTCCAAAATGAAAGGCAGGTACTTGGAGCACAGCCCCAGGTGAGATAGCCAAGCTTTGCATGCAGGACATGGAGGTTCCCCTTCCTGGAGCCAGACCCACACCGGCTGCAGTGTGTGATTAAGCTCCCGGGCCATCTGCTCCAGGGTTGTGAAGGCAGCCGTGTGTCCTCCCGCCTGGATGCCAGGGAGGACACTGCTCACTAGTCAATCTGCTTGAAATTGCCTCCTACGATTAGTGTGTAATGACTCAGGTAGGTCATGGCACGGACATTTCTGTTATTAATGCATTAGCAGCTGCAAACGGGCATTGATTCTGCACAGAGTGCAGGTTTGTGGACTTGGTTGGGAGAGTCTGCCCTGTAAACTGCAACTGATCACAGCCAGGAGAGGGGACAACCCTGAGATGGTGATGTCCTTTGGGAAGGGTGAGGAAGGCCCTGAAGAAGACAAGCAGGCTTTTGAGAAAAGAATACCTGGGCTGGCACCCAGGAAAAGAAAAGGATTTACAACTATCAGGGCTGCTTCTTGGCCCCCCCCCTCCACATCTGAAATTGGGGCTGATCATATCCTTATATTCTGAACCCTCTGTGTCACTGGCTAGTCCATAATAGTTAATACAACTTGCATTATAATTTTATTCTCTTTAAAATTGTATCTTATAATTTTATCATAGGTTCAGGATCCCATGCCTGTCTGTTCTCTAGAATATCCTCAGCACCCAGCAAGAATCTGATGACAAAATTTTTCCAGAGATATTTTTGAATGAATGAATGAATGATGCTCCCAGGATAAATACATTGACTTACATTTCAGTGTCACAGCAACCTGAGCTGGAATGAACCATATGGGGGGGGTTTCAAGATAACTCATCCTTCTTAAACAGACACACTGAGGTCCAGTAAGATTTTACCACCGTGCCAGTGTCTGCATACCCAACCGTGTGCACCACACATCCTCACACACCCAAGTCAGCTGGCAGGAGGGGACATTCCTCCTCAAAATGGAAAGCTGGACATGAAGTTGAGATTAGTTTTTTGGTTTTTTTTTTGAGACAGATTCTCATTATATCACCCTCGGTAGAGTGCCCCAGCATCACAGCTTACAGCAACCTCTAACTCTTGGGCTTAAGCGATTCTCTTGCCTCAGCCTCCTAAGTAGCTGGGACTACAGGCGCCCACCACAATGCCTGGCTATTTTGTAGTTGTTGTTGTTGCCATTATTGGTTACCAGCCCTGGATCGGGTTCGAACCCATTAGCCATGGTGCATGTGGCCGGCACCCTAACCACTGAGCTATGGGTGCCGAGCCGAGGTTAGTATTTTCTGAAGTAAAAATCTGCAATTCACCTGAGTTCCAATTAGACACGTTTCATTTTGTTCTGTTTTTAAAAGTATTCTGGCTGTCCACACATGGAGGAAATGTGTCCTTTTGCTTTGAAACATTTCAAAATGTGTAGCTTCCTGCATTTTTAGAAACCAACTTCCATAACTTATTAATCAGCCATCGCAGCAGAATTTTTGTGGGTCCTTTGTAATTTCCATAAATTCCTAAAGGAATCACCAGTAGGACATCAAGTGATTCCAGATGCACCAGTTTCTTCTCAAAACAAGCCTGCATTTAATGTTGAGTTGAGACAGCAAGGCGATCTATATCTATGCTTTTGCTTCAACAGAGGGATGCTGTTGGGATTCAATGTAGAGACACCGCATTGTTTTCCTTAGGTCTTCTCCATGGGAACTGATGAATGACTAGGATAAAGGCAAAGAATTCACCTCCTTCTGTGCCAAAGAGGATAGGAGAGACAGAAGAGGGTGCAGCCAACAGCTGCTCTCATTCCCTGTAGTTCTCCAACACAACCCATGAATAGGATCAAACTATATAATATCAGTTTCATGATATAAATAAAGAGAAAGGGAAATGTTTGTACTGTATCCATTACAAACCCACACAGTACATTCTCTTGTCATTTTTGTACACACCTGGGTCCTGGAAGGACTGCTGCCCTCTGGCTGAGATAATTATACTTAACTTTGACTCTCCATTCTGTGGCCTACTTTCTCTGTTTCTTGTTTTTTCTTTTATTTATTTATTTTTTATTTTTTTTGAGACAGAGTCCCATTCTGTCACCCTGGGTAGAGTGCCATGGCATCGTAGCTTGTAGCAACCTGAAACTCTTGGGCTGAAGTGATCCTCCTTCTCAGACACTCAAGTAGCTGGGACTAGGGGCACCAGCCACAATGCCCAGTTAGAGAGAGAGTGTCACTCTTGCTCAAACTGGTCTCAAACTTCTGAGCTCAAGCCATCCTCCCACTTGGCCTCCCAGCGGGTTGGGATTACAGGCATGAGCCACCACCCCCAGACTGTTTCTGTATTTCTTGTTTATTTTTTGAATTAAACATTGAAAAGGGCCCTAGTTAAAGACCATCCTAGTTCAATTCCCTATTATTATTTTTCTCGTGAGGAAATGGAAGTCCCACCAGTCAAACATGTTGAGAACCATGTGGGAGCCGGGCCCTCTTAATTTTTTCAAAGACTGATCTAGATTGTAGGTGGAGCTACAGGCATTGAGGGATTACGGAAGAAAAGTTCCAAAGAGTTTCAAAGCACCAAGAGTGTGATCATTGTTCACAGTGCTAATTCATTCAATTCAATAAATAATTCATTCAAAATATATATGTGCTTGTCCCTTTGTCACTTTTATGGGTCTTTGGGATACAGCGGTGAGACAGCCACACATGGCACCCTCCTAGCACTTCCAGTCTAGTGGAGACAGACTGTGCACAATGGAAAGCGGGGTGCATCTGGCTTCTGCATCCTGCTGTCATCAAAGCTTCCTGTAACTTCCATTCTCTCTTAGCCTTCACTGTCCTAAAAGAAGCAGAAGGAACTGTACTTCTTCTCTTCTCTCACTCTCTCTCTTCCCTCGCCCCCACCACTTCCGTGCTCACACTATTCTTTCCATCATAAAGGATCCCTGAGCTCCTACTCCCTATCTAGCAGAGAGGAGGCAGAGAAAGAAACAATAAGACAAAACAGTTGGGTAGAGCTCCGCTATGCTGCAGGCTGAGAGAGACAAGCGATACACACAGGGCACCTGGGAACCACGAGACTGTGTGGGGTGGGGGGTGGACGGTCAAGGCACAAAGCCCACAGAGCATCACCATGGCGAGGTTACGATCTGTGTATCCTTCTAGACCATGGGACTCCAGATGCAGATGGCATCAAACCTGCCCTCTGCCTAGCTATCTACTAAACTAATGCCCTGTGTCACTGCCACTCTGGTTCTCTCTCCCTTCTGTATTCCAGCTAACACCTCCTGACCGCTTCCCTTTCCAGACCATCTGCTGACGTTTTAACTTGAGCGAACTCTACGTCCCTGCAATGCAATCGCTGCTCTTTCCCTTTCTACTCATCCTGTTCTGCTCTTGCCTGTCCCACCAAGCTCCAGATTCTAAAATATTATCATGCAGTTGACCTCCTAGGCTTAGTGGTAGTTTTTTTCTTTTTTCTTCTTTTTTAAATTCAACAAGGGGCAACAGAGGAACTGAAGTGCGCAGAGAAAACTTCATTATCAGGAGAGCTGAACAGAGATCTATGCAGAAGTACAGACTAGAAGAATAGGGAAGGATAGCCCAGCTGCTGACACCAAGTCTTCCATGAGCCTAGAGTGGGGAAATAAAGGCCATTTGGAAGAGAAGATATTTAGGGATTCACAGAGAGAAGGCAAAGAGCTAGAGGAAGTGTTGGATGGGACTAGAGTATCGTGCAACGAACTAGATGCTATTCCTGTTTCATAGCCCTTCAGTCTGTTGGGTGGAATCTAGGATGGTTTTAGGCATTCTACCTAGGGAGAACGTCCTGCTTGTGAGTAAAAAGACCACTTGTAGCAATATGTTGATATGTTGGGGGAAGAAGGCTCTTGGAAGACTCAGATCAAAAGCTCACTCAACACTTAGTAGCGGAGGAAGGCCAGGACAGTGTCAATGACTGAAGCATGGCTTTAAGGATCACAGAAGAGGCTGGTGCCTGGGGGTGAGTGAGTAGGGGAGGTCTGGCCTGATTGCAAGTGTTACGCATTTGGAGTCAGAAGCGACTGACAGAAGTAAAGATATATAGCAATCGGTTTATAGGGCACCAGAATCCAGTGATGGGTTTGGAGCTTGTTATTCTAGACCTTTCAAAGAAGAAGTGGAAGCTTTGAAGAAGGATATTGAATGAACAAAAACCAGACATCCGGAAAGCCCAGACTGGTCTCTTGTCTAAGTGAAAGGGTGGATTTCTCCCGCTTACACAATACCCCATCCGAAGATGAGATGTGCTCATCTATCTATTCTAGCTACTCCCCCTGTTTGAACATCATTACATACAGCAATTGCTGAGGGTCTGCAATGGGTCACTCCAGTAGATACTGTAGATATGATCAGAGATGATATACTATTGACCAATCAGCATACAGGAGATACCAGTTAGCATGGACAGGACATAAGTGATACTGGAGTAAGGTCCTGGGGGACCAATAACCTTTTAGTCCTGGACCATGAGTAAATGCAAAAGGACTGGGCATATGGGATGGAAGGGCATGGAGGACTCTTGGGGAGCTACAACAGTGGCAGTTATCAATCAATCAGTGCCCTAATTGATTGATACCAGCTGACTATATGCCTGGATATAAACAAAGGTAGATAATCCAGAACTAGCCTCTGTGGTCATAAGGTCTCAAGTCCTTAAATTTAAAATTAATTAAACATAGCTAATATATATTTTTAAAGACACTTAGGTTTTAGTTGTGGCAGCCACATGCCAAGAGTTCAATGGCTCCATCTAGCTTGGGATTAAGATATTGGACAGCACAGTTACAGAATTATGTTTATCTACTCTTGTAGCAAGGTAACTATGTGAGGTGATAAGGAAGTTAATTAGCTTGATCGTGCTAATCATTTCACAAAGTATATGTAGCTCCATTTATCACACTGCATACCTTCACTCTATGTAATTTTTATTTGTCAATTAACATTCCCCCCCCCCATAAAGCTGGGGGCAGGGGCAAAGGAAATATTCCTATCATCACAAAATGTTCTATTGGATAGTGCTGGATTGAAAGAAAAGAACAAATATTAAATTAATTTTTACTCAGTGAATTATAAATGTGATATACTATACCATGAGAGTGTAATCTGAACACAGTCAGAGGTAAAGGAAACCTTTTGCAAGTTAAATTTGTAAATTGTAGGAAATTCCTCTAAGGCTTAAGTTCCCCCATGACCTTGTTACCATGCGCTCTCTGTAGATTTTCTTTTAGTGCACAGACTACAGAGAGGCTCGAAGAGCTAGAAATTAGACGTCTCCTCCTGTGAGCTCACTGTCTATACCACACACACTGGCCAATCTGTGTCCAACGCGTCCCAGTGCAGACAGAAAATTAAACAATGAAAGGTAATCAATCTTTGGAAGTGAGAAATGGAACGCTGATTTTTCTGAAGCCAATGGAAACATCAAAACCCTGGTTCAGACCACAGTAAAGCATTTGTCACAGCATTAGTCCAGGCACAATGAGGAAATCCAACCAGTAAGTCCAGTAAGTCATCACTCCAGTCAAAATCTCTGTAAGAGACTGGAGAGTTTTCTCAGGAAGCATATACCCCACGTGTTATGGGTGAAGAACACACAGACTCAGGCTGACCCAGATGCCAGCTGCCTTCCGAGTAACCAGGCAGCCCCCCATGACTCCACCTTCCTCCCAGGTCAGAGGAACTCTTGACAACCCAGAAGTTGACTGTGGTTCACTCTACCAGGCAAGTCGCAGACACCAGGAAGGCACAGACAGCTGCTAAGCACACAGAGATTGAACAGCAACCCTAATCCTCCACAAATGAGACATTTTCCACTTTTTCCCCCTCCTTTCTAGACTTTTTTAAAAAAATTATCATATCTGCTTGCTGGTCTGGAGCAGCAAATTAATATTTTTTTTTCCTCTCTCTCTCTTATACTACAGTTATAGATACGGAAATGCCATACCCCTATACAAATTAACATGAGCTCCCTTGCAACACTGTACTAATTATCTCAGGGACCAGAGCTTCCCCTAGGTTAGAAGCTTCAGCCCCAGTGCAAAGCTGGAACACGGATTTCTTCCTGAGCAGCAGTAATTTGTACCATGTTCAGAAGACAGAGGGGTGGGAGGGTCATAGCTGGTCAGAAAGCCCATCCTCCAAAACTCCCTTCCTCGCTCCCCTGCCTACATCAGCACCACAAAGACACCTAGGAGAAGGATGCTGCCTGCACCAGAAAAAGATAAATTAACAAGCATTTTTAACTCTACACCAGATAGATGTGAACAGACTTCATGCCAAACAGCCTTCTCCTTTTTTACTTACAAAACCTCCCAGTTTTCAGGAAATGTGTAGCTCAAACTTCAAAGGCATGAAAAGATTCAGTGGCATGTAGGGAATTAGAGATGGAATTTCCTTTATTATGAGGAACAAAAGCCATGAGTCTAAATCTCCCATGTAATACAAGCGTTGGCTGATCAGGGTTCCGCGAAGTCATTCTGATGTAGCTCGCAGCTAATACACCATCTTTTTAGCTCCTTCTATCCCCGCCTCCTTCTCCTCTCTACTCACATATGCAAATTCTACAGCAATAACGGGGAGTCACGCTGTCCCACTAAGGGCAGAAGAATTCCCTTTGATCAGCGTCTCCCAGGCCTGGAATGCCGAGGCCTATTCCACCTGTTCTTTTTACAAGATGGTCTGCTATTTGATGTATCAAATTACATTCCCACGCTCTCAGTAGAACACACTAAGTAATTCTGAATTCCTAGGAAAAGAAGCTCCATCTCGAAACATACATACTTCTTGCAGATCGTCTTCTAAAATTTTCATATTTATTATTAAATTATTACAGATTGATTCCTAAAACACGTTTGCTGATGGAACTATTTCAGAGAAGAGCTGACGTCAGAGGCTTTGTGAAGGTGCTACGTGAAATGCTAGTGTATATATGTTAAAGAGAGAGGGAGAGAGTTGGGAAAATTGGACAAAATACTGCTAACTTCACCAAAAATAAAGTCTTTGCATGCAACCAGAAAGGCAGACGGTGGAAAGTGCTTACTTGCTAAAAACAAATGAAATTTCTAAAACGTATCCCAGTATCTTTAACGTACAGAATTTCTTTCAGAAGTCATTTTTATATAGTAGTCACGTATTGTGGCTCAAAAAGAGCAAAATGAATTGTTCTTAAATGCCTCAAGAAATACGTGCTCCCACTAGCCGATCTGCGTTTGCTGGCTGTTTCTATTTTCCTGGGTCTTGTGACTAAGAGATGTGAACAAGGACAGAATGTTTCCTGATGAGAAGCTCTCAGAGCAGAAGAAAACAAAAGCACATTTTATTTTAACCCTCAGCTAATGAAAGTGGGGTTCATTCACTGATAACCTCTCATATTTCCCAAGATCTTTTTGGGGGGTGGATGAGTGGGACAGAGGTAAGCTGGGGAGGGTATTTCTACCTAGCAAACCCTCAAGGCAGTAGTGCAGAAAAGAAAGACACAGGCAGGCAGCAAAGATTTTACAGAAACTCCAGGCCTACAGACAAGAGCTTTTCATAGACACACGATCAAAGAAATGAATGTATTTATGTAATGCTCAAAATGGGTCACACTTACTGAACGCTGAGTCCGATCAAGGAAGCTGTAAGTTCCACTTGCATGAGTTCTTTGAGCTGTTTCCTAAGGAAGCAAAGAGGGGAAGACTTTAGCATCAAGGAATATATTCTTGAATCGTGTCTGTACCTTTTCTGTCTTATCTTAAAAACATTAGCTAATGTCTGAAATAGGTTCTGAGGATACTGTGAATTTAACATTGATAATGGTGATGATGATCATGAAAATGATTAAATCCTTTGATATATTTCCATTAAATCCTTTCATATCTAACAATGAAGAGGAATTTCCTCTATTTCAGAAGAGGAAACTGAGACCCACGCTGCTCGTGTAGTCTCACAAGGCGTTCACGTGCATGGTGAAGACTGGGTTTGCACTCAGGCAAGTAGACGCCGTGTTTAGAAACGCTCTGTTGTACTCTGCTTTTACACAATGAGCTCTTTGTCACAGGACACGCTCGAAGGAATCCTAGAGGTTGATATTTCAGAGATATTCTTGTGGATTAACCTCCTTAAAGTTGGTTTGGAGGAAGTAAAATCTAAATTTCCTTTTAACTCTAAAACTGCAGGATACTGTAACATTTATTCACATGATAAAAGTGGAAAGATGGACGCGACATCGTTTTACAATGACTAAATTATGATAGAAAGTATCCATCCCGTAATAAATTTTACAAATATGGCTATCATCACCCAACCAGAAGGGGTCAGATTCATGTTCATTAATATTTAAATGAACCAAGTATCACCAGAACTGCAGACGGCCATTATAATCTCATATAATTCAGTGAGTTGGGGGAAAGGTCATCTCCAACCAGAAAAAAATTAAGATTTCCTAATTGATCTGAAAGACTTTCAGGTATTCTATACCCAACGGGGTTGATACTGACCTGCTTCCTCTCTGGAGAGATACTTAATTAGTAGAGATGAGACTAGTTTGCAGGCTTCTGCAATCCTAAATTGGGGCTCACTGAATTACTCTGTGAAGTAATGATATAATTTACACCCATACTTAACGCAACTCCCAAGTTTTACAGCTAAATTCTAAACACTATTTGCAGATATATTTAGAAAACAAGCACTGTTTCTTGATGTGATAGACTCATATATGTAGATATAAGCTCACATTTGATATATATGAACTATATGTAGCATATACGTATGTACATACACATGCATGTATAATTGTCATATTTGGTGAGTTCACTCGTATTGATAAATTAGAACATCTAAAACCATAATGGGGTGCCAAAATGTTGAAAAGGGAGGAGATCTGGGAGTTTATACAGGTATGAAGTGGTAGAGATGGTGGTGACAATGTTCACCCTGTAATACCCTTTTGCTTTGTATTTCAATGTCTTCAGTTTCTTTAACTAATAAAAATGAACAGTCTCATTAACCAGTGTCAAGGAAGACCAGTGATGTATTCATCCATCCATTTCCCATCCACCTGTACAGCCATATACCCACTCATGCATGCATCCATCCATCCACCCATTCACCCATACACTCATCCATCCATCCATCTCTCCATCTACTCTTATACTCATCAACTTACTCATCTACCCATCCACTCATCTATCCACCCATCTAGCCATCCATTCATCCACCAACCCATCTACCTGTCCACCCATCCAACTACCTAATCATCCATCCATCCATCCATCTATACACTCATCCACCAACCCACCCACCTGCCTGTCCACTCATTCATCCACCCACCCGACCACCCACCTAGCCATCCATCCATCCACCCATACACTCATCCACCTACCCATCCATCCACCAACCCATCTGCCCACCTAGCCATCTACCCATTTTTCCAATCATCTTCTGCTCTACTACCTTCTAACTTTGTTACCATGGCCACGTCACTCAATCTTTCTTTGTCTAGATTTCCTCAGTTTAAAACAGAAGTACATGTGTCAAAGGATTGAGGTGAATACTAAAAGTTAATATTTTGTAAAGCATTTAGTATTGTGCCTGCCATCAAGTCAGTGCTGTTTACGAGTTTGTTTTTTATATATCATAATATATATATATATAAATGCCAGATACCATCTTCTTGGTGCCTGCAGTGGGCAAGACAGGTCTTATTCAGAGACTTTTGGGAAGGCTCTATCAAGGAAGTAGCAATAGATCTGAGATCCTGAGGATGAGGAGAATGTAACTAGATGAGATGGAAGAACATGATTTGAGAAGAATTGGGTCAGTTAGTCAAAGCACATGGCTCTCTTCTGCTAATTCATAGTATACTTCAGTTGAGGATTATGTGAGTCCTAATGGCAGTAGTAGTTGACGTTTCATCAAATCCTTAGTACACCCCAGGCTTTGTATGAAAGCTTTCATGCATCCTCCTACTTATTTAAAATGATAGCTACTACGGCAAATTCAACCTTCTCAAGCCCTGCCCCTCCACTCCTATCACTTCCTCTAACCCCTAACACTCTCTTCCACTCTAAGATCTAGCAAACTAAACCATTTTAAAGACTCAAGGTGCTGGTACTCCCCTAGTTCTCTGAGGACATCCTTCTCTCTTCCTCAGCTGCCCATCACCCAGCCCAATCTAAACCCATTTTTGCAGGTCCACCCAAGCTTCCTCTCTGGAGTTATCATTGATCCTTCCAGCTGGACTGAATTTTGAAGGAGCTCCCTGTGGCCCTTCACAAATTCTTCTATTATAAGCAAAACCATGCATCCTCTCTGATCTTTCTGGAGTTGGCCTGCCCAAGTTGGGCACTCCCAGAAGGCAAAAGGATATTTAATTCAACTCTGTAGCCTTAGTATCTGGTTCAGGACCACTTATGTGCTTACTATATTAGTTAGCCTAAGAAGTGAATCTTCCTTTATCCAAACTCTTATAGCACCAAGGAAGGACTTTGACCTATATTCCAGAGAAAGGTTTTCTCCGAGTCTCCAGTAGGGACTTCCCTGGTGTTCCTATACTTGGTACCCAGGTAATAACATTTAATTTCACGTCCATGTCAGCCCTGTGTTTGCACTTTTACATGTTTTTATCCAACCTGCAGAGGAAACATATTTTATAGCCCCTTCCTTTCTACTAACAAGAATCTATCAAATTCTGTAGGTGGATTATTTTATAAAAAAGCAAGTTAGGACAATCATTGTTATCCAGTGTGGATGGAAATAGTCATTAGCAACAGTATCAGACAGCAAAAAGACCCTCGGATGCTCTCTAGACTTCTGGAAGAGTTCTGTAGTATTTGTTTGTTTGTTTAGGTACTATTGTCTTAAGTTTATAATTATTCTTGCAAAGTACCTAAAGAGCAATTTTTGACCAGGGAGGATCTTGGGCCCCAGTGGAACTGGGTGGAATTTTCAGTGTACTGAGATTACACAGGAGCTAGAGAATAAAGGACATGGGTGAAGTTGGGCAGAATGCAGGTGAATGCTGACTTCAAGCCTTCATTCCCTTCACCCCTCTGCTCAGTTCAACCGGATGAATAAAATAGCAATCCGATTTACTTCCTACAAAGTGATGGTGAAGGCCCCTGGACATCCAGTATGGGGCTTAACTTTCTAACTCTGACTCTAAACAGGGCTGCTGAAATGTTCCTGCTTCCTTGGACTCTGCTATCCACTGCTCCAGGGGGTTGCCCAGGGGACCAACTGTGAAATGAGCTCTTCCTGTCTCTAGGTTCACACCCCTGAGCTCCCGATGGGGCAGGCAGAGCAATCTTTACAAAATGCGAATGTGACCATGTTACTTGATTGTTTGAACCCTCCATTACTGGCTTCCATTTCACTCAGGCCCTGCCCTGGGACACAGTGTGAGGTCCTGCTCACATGCCTGGTGACGGCAGCATCATCTCTGCCTTGTTTATAAACAAAGTGGTCACACCCCACCCACTTCCATGTTCCTGCCCCATGAACCTTGAGGTTCTGACTACACTTTACCCTCCACCTGCTGCCAAGATGCTGCACCTGTCATACCTTTGACTTAGATGCGCTTAGCACTAATTAATTCCTAGGAAGGAATTAATTACTCCCTCTAGGAAGCCCCCTACCACCTGGTCTCGAGAACCCACTGTCTTTCCTTCACAGCCCACATCCCCGCCATCATTTTGCATTCAATTAAAAATTATTCAATTACAGTTTGCCCATTTCACCAGCATGCTTGCTCCATGAGGGCAGGGGCTGTGTGGGTTTTACTCCCCATTTAACTCTCGCTCTGATCACAGTGCCATACATATGGAGGGAATTCAATCAACGTTTACTCTGGGAAGGGAAGATGGAAGGTGGAAGAAAGAGGAGGAGGAAGGAAGGAATGATAAGCAGGCTTGGTCACTCTGTTTCTAATTTCAGACACACTCCAGGTGACTACACAGCATCTCCAAGAGTCATTTCCCTCCCCGCAAACCCATCTCTGTCTAGCAGAGTCCTAGAAATTAGGTCCAAAGTACATGATCCTGGCTCCATTAGTAAAGGCTGTGTTGAGAAGGGGCGAAATCTTACCCTATTTTGGTTCAATTTTCTCCTAGGAATTTAGAAGGTACTCAAGTGACTTTAGTTTCTAGAACTGAGAACTCAGTAATTGCAGGGTCACCCTTCTCTGCCAGGTGTGCAGAAAACAGCAGAAGAAGCCACGAGCAGAGGAAAGAATAGGACAGTGGAGGGGCTGTGGGGGAGGGTCTAGGGGAGGGAAGGGGCTGCCTTGCAGCAGGGGTTCAAGACGTAGGTCACTCAGGGGACGTTTAGCACTGAAACTCACTCCTGGGCTCCCGGACTGCATTTTCAGCTTGTTTGAGTGGGGTTCTTTTGCCCATGAGCAAAGGAATCATAATTAAACGTGACCCTACAGGGTGGTGCCTCACCTAGCTGGGGAATTGTCCACCCACGCTGCAGCCAGGTGGACTGCCTCCATCACCCCCATGCCCGGGATTGCGACTGGGTGCATCTCTCCAGACTTCTCAGCACCCCTGACCTCACCGGGCATTTAGAGTTAACTGTCCTTGAAAGGACACTGAATCCACATGAGCAGAGTGCACAGGGCCATGCGGGGAATAAGATGTGTGATGTGACGGAGGCGGAGAGCTTACGTGCCTGGGATGAAAGGAGGGAAGAAGAATGGGGGTGTGCAGATGCCTTCTTAGCTTGGAGACAGGGACCCTCTCCACGGGAGGAGTGACTCCAGCCACCTACCGCACGGCCTGATCAGTGACCAGGACCACGGGCAGAGGCGCCATGCAGAAGGTCCAGAGTGTCCCTGGGTCTCCTGCAGGACACTGCACTCTGAGCTCTCAACTCAGAACCAACACGTAATTTTACCGTAAATCCGGGGGTTATATTCTAAAAAGCATGCAGGATGAAAGCCCCAGCTTCCCCTGCAATCCTGCGTGAGCCGTCCACGCAGCGTGGACAGCACCGGGCCGTCCATGCCGGTCCCTTTTCATCTGTTTCTGCCTCCCTAGCCCATCCCCGTGTCAGCTGCCCGGTCTCTGCATAGAGTGTTCCCCACAGAGATATTCTTTTTTCTCCCTTCACAGGTGTTGAATATAATTGGCTGAGCCGAACAAGAACAAAACCCAAAAACCAATTATTCCAGATAGAAAGGGAATGAAACGGATGTCACTGTGCCTTTGCACGGGTGGCCTCCTCTGCCTGGAATCTGCTCCTTTCCTGCTGGCCACGTGTGACTATTCTTCATGTCCCCAGGAAGACCTCACTGTCTCTCCAAATGCAGCGCTGAGCTCCCACCTGCCCCTCCCGGAATCCAGTTAGGGCCTCTGAAGACTCAGCATTCATGGACATTGGTCCCTACCGTCCCCACAGAATGTCAGCACCTCAATGCCCCAGGCCGTGCCTGCCCTACTCAGGAGTAACAGTGCAGTTTGACACGTAGTTTGACCTCCTATAAGATTTGGACACAGACTTGGGTTCAAGGTCAGTCCTCTTACTCACTTAGCTTTTAGCAAGCTGCTGGACTTCCCTGAGCCGCCGTGCTCTCACCTGTAGTACGGGGATGATAACGCCCTCCCCAGAGAGTCGAGTGAAGATTATGCAAAATCACTACCTACCACTGCTACTAAATTAATGTTTAGCAGGCCAAACGGCCTAGGGCCCAGAACTACATCTATCAGATCAACAACCATCCTTCCGTAAACAGTCTTCCAACAGTGGTTCCTCCAATACATAAAGTCTTAACATGCTTTGCAAAATTTTGCCAAAACATTAAGATCATCCAGAAAACTGTCAGCAAAGCCCTGTGTCAGAGGCCATCCCAGTCCCTGGCATGTAGTAAGTGCTCATTAAAATGCTGAAAATAAGGACCTAGCAGGGTTCTCTTACTGATGAAATACAATCGTAGCTGCTCCTCGAAGGCTCCTATGTGACCTGTCTTACTGTTCCAAGGCAAAGACATCAGTGAGTCTGCTGCTTTTAATTTGGCTGTGCTCACCCATTAAACAGAGGCCCAGGGACAATATCTGTAGCCTCTCCATGGAAGTGGGTCCTTCCCATCCTCCCTCTTGAGGGAAGCAAACGTCTACTCAAAGCTCGGGGGACCTCCAAGAGACTAACGATATTACACCCTACGCGTCTCTCTCTCACACACACCCCTTTGAGCGTTATTGTTGGTGTGTTTAATTTCCTGTCTTGGCCTTATAGGAGATTTCTAATGTTTGGGCTGTAGGGTATGTTCTGATTAAAAATAATCCTCCCAATTACGGGTTGGCATGAGCCTCCTGTCACGTGCACTCTGCCACCAGCTCGCTTCTCTGTCAGCAGTAATTGTGTCTGCAGCGCCTAACTGTAAATGAAAACCCGGGAGGCAAGTTTGGGTCCCCGGTTCCTGGGCTGCGCCGGATCTTTTAATTTGCACTGTCTGTCAAAAGGATGTGACTGCGTGTGCTCCAAAGAAATCCTCAGATTCTCAGATGCAAGGCCAGGGAGAGTGGAGGTACCAGAGCCTCCTCAGAGAAACTGTATTTGAACCCGCCAGAGATAGCAGGGGGTGTGCAGAGCTGCAAGCTCTTTCTAGTTTGCTCCAAACTTTAGTGAGACTCGATATGAAAAGGGAAGCTGAACTCCAGGGAAATTGCAAGGTGTATATAATTGTTATTATTTTCCTTTTTTTTTTTTTTTTTTTTTTTTTTTTGGACGAAACAAAAACAGGCAAATCTATACAAAAAACAAGATTTGAAAAAATTTAAAAGAACAAAACAAAG
>CAUYON010070253.1:0-11681 GCA_963573935.1 Arctocebus calabarensis | reverse complement strand
GTCAATAATTGTCATTAATTGTCCTCACATCACAGCTCACAGCAACCTCCAATTCCTGGGCTCAGGTGAGTCTCCTGCCTCCGCCTCCCAAGTAGCTGGGACTACAGGCGCCCGCCACAACGCCCGGCCATTTTTTGGTTGCAGCTGTCATTGTTGTTTGGTGGGCCCGTCAGCTCAGGTGTATGTGGCTGGCACCTTAGCCTGTTGAGCCACAGGCGCTGAGCCCACAATTTGTTAATCCATTCGTGGGTCGATGGGCACTTGGGTTTCTTCCATGACTTAGCAATTATGAAGTGGGCTGCAATAAACATTCTGATACAGATAACTTTGTTATAATGTGGTTTTTGGTCTTCTGGTTATATACCTAGTAGAGGAATTATAGGATCAAATGGCAGGTCTATTTTTAGATCTCTAAGTATTCTCCAAACATCTTTCCAAAAGGAATGTATTAGTTTGCATTCTCACCAGCAATGTAGAAGTGTTCCCTTTTCTTCACATCCATGCCAACATCTCTGGTTTGGGGATTTTGTGATGTGGGCTAATCTTACTGGAGTTAGGTGATACCTCAAAGTGGTTTTGATTTGCATTTCTCTGATGATTAGGGATGATGAGCATTTTTTCATGTGTCTGTAGGCTGTGCGCCTGTCTTCTTCAGAAAAGTTTCTCATCAGGTCCCTTGCCCACTCTGAGATGGGATCACTTGTTCTTTTCTTGCTAATACGTTTGAGTTCTCTGTGTATTCTGGTTATTAAACTTTTGTTGGAGACGTAACCTGCAAATATCTCCTCCCATTCTGAGGGCTGTCTGCTTGCTTTACTAACTGTGTTCTTGGCTGTGCAGAAGCTTTTTAGTTTGAACAGGTCCCAGTAGTGTATTTTTGATGCTGCTTCAATTGCCCAGGGAGGGGCAGGTCCTCCTCATAAAATACTCACCCAGGCCGATTCCTTCAAGAGTTTTTCCTGCATTTTCTTCTAGTATTTTTATTGTTTCATGTCTTAAGTTTAAATTTTTAATCCAGTGAGAGTCTACTTTTATAAAGGTATTTTATAGTTATTGCTATGTATTGTTTTATTTTACAAAATACTTTAAAGCCCTTATCTTTGCTGGGCACAGTGGCTCATGCCTATAATCTAGGTGCTTTGGGAGTCTAAGGCAGGAGGCCAGAAGTTTGAGACTAGCTTGGGGAATATACAGAGATCACATCTCTACAAAAAATAGAAAAATTAGCCAGGCATGGTATTATGTGTTTGTACTCCCAGCTGCTCACAAGGCTGAGGCAGGAGGATGGTTTGAGCCCAAGAATTTGAGGTTGTAGTAAACTATGATCAAGTCATTGTACTCCAGTCTGGGCAATAGAATGAGACTCTGTCTCTAAAAAACAACCAAACTAACTTCATCTCATTTTTTAAAAAATGACTGCATCAAAGAAATGATCATCTCTCATTATTTAGTCTTTATAAGGATTTATTATTTAGTCTTATAAAGATTTTATGCATTTGGTATATTATATTAAGGATTAAAAATATTTTAGCTAGCAAACCAGTGGTTGCCTTGGCCTGGGGGTTACGACTGATGGCAAAGGCCAAGATAAGAACTTTTTTTTTTTTTTTGAGACAGAGCCTCAAGCTGTCACCCTGGGTAGAGTGCTGTGGCATCACAGCTCACAGCAACCTCCAATTCCTAGGCTCAAGCGAGTCTCCTGCCTCTGCTTCCCAAGTAGCTGGGACTACAGGCATCCACCACAATGTCCAGCCATTTTTTGGTTGCAACCACCATTGTTGTTTGGCACGCTGGGCTGGATTTGAGCCCGCGAGCTCAGGTGTACGTGGCTGGTGCCTTACCCGTTGAGCCACAGGTGCCGAGCCAAGATAAGAACTTTTTGAAGAGATGAGAAATGTTCTATTACTTCATTGGGATGGTGGTTACAAAGTTATACATTTGCAAAATTTCAACAAACAGTACACTAAAAATAGGTGCTTTTAATTATAGGTAAATTTATACCTTAATGAAGTTATTTTTTAAAAAGATAGTATACTTTACCTTGAAGTTGGGTAGCTTCAGTGTTTTAATTAAATTCAGACAGAAAGCAATCCCCAAGATATCTTGTAAAATCCAAGCCCACCTAAAATCAAGATATTACTTATTGCATTATCTAGTTATTTTTAGATGAAACTTCAAAATAAATAGACCACTAAGTAATACCATTCAATTGTCATTATTTGACTATACAGCTTTAACATAAAGGGAAATAGAACTATACAACTTACTGTATAAGAAATTAACATGCATAACTATCAACCTGAAGCTGCCTGAAGTTGCATGAACTTTGTTTCTCAAATTTTAGGCTATTAAATCCTTTTGGTTTTCAATACGTTTATTAATAAAGCATTAAATAAACCTAAGTATATATATTTTTTGGTTATTCTTCTGGCAAATGAACAAATATCTGTGTATTTTCTTATATCTCCTTTCTTTTTTTTTCTTTTTTTCACTGCAACATTCTTTAATTAAGATACAAATATTTTTTAAATTAGCAATTTAGCTCACTAAGGAAACACAGTTAATGTTCCCCTCTAATCCTGCTCATCATGAGATCACTCTGCAGTTTAGTGTTAACCATTCTCTACTTCCCCCAAATACATAAGGCTTTATTCAAACTTTGAATATTATAAACATCAATCTGCTTGCACCTCCTTTCTTAAATGAAAGGTAGCATACTCTACATATATTTTTGCACTTTACTTTTTTCACTTAAAAATATATTCTGGAAATCACTCATATTAATTCATAGAGATTGTCTTCATTTTTTAGAGTTGTACTGCACTTCATTGTGTGGCCATCCGCACCTATACAATTAGGTATCTTTTAAAAGTCTATTTCAGAATAGATGTCTAAATCACAATTCATATTTCCTCTGTATGAGCACAAATCCATTAACATATGATCTGCTTATTTAAAAAGTAGCTTGTTTCAAGCCTGGTGTTCTAGGATAAAAGCAAAATAATACCATAATGATTATAATGAATAAGTATCATGAGAAGATATAAAAAAATCTACCCTTAATCTAAAAGCAAATACATCGAATAGTCATACCTATCTTCATTTCGAAATACGGCCCAAACAATAGCTATTGCTATGCACAGTCCGGAGAGAAAAATAAGTCTCACTTCAATGCTTTTTCCACAACACGCAATCCTAAAAAAGAGATTGAAATACTTTGGTTTACATTATGAATGAAATACAATGATCACTTTTTTTTTTTTTTTAAGAGACAGAGTCTCACTTTATTACCCTCGGTAGAGTGTCGTGGCCTCACAGCTCACAGCAACCTCCCGACTCCTGGGCTTAGATGATATTCTTGCCTCAGCTTCCTGGGACTGAGGTCCCAAGCTGGGACTACAGGAGCCTGCCATAATGCCCAGCTATTTTTTTGTTGTTATTGTTGCAGTTTGGCCGGGGCTGGGTTCAAACCTGCCACCCTCAGTATGTGGGGCCGGCGCCCTATCCACTGAGCCACAGGTGCCACCCCACTTTTTTTTTTTTTGGAGACAGAGTTGCCCCTGGTTGAGTGCCCTGGCATCATAGCTCACAGCAACCTCTAACTCTTCCTCAGGAAATCCTCTTGCTTCAGCCGCCTAATTAGCTGGGACTAATCACACAATGCCCAGATATTTTTAGAGACAGGGTCTCACTCTTGCTCAAGCTGGTCTTGAACCGGTGAGCTCAAGCAATCCACCCACCTCGGCCTCCCAGAGTATGAGGATTACAGGAGTGAGTGACTGCACCTGACTTACAATGTTCACTTGATACAAGAACTGGTAAATGCTGACTACCGTCATAAGAAGTTACTGAAATACCAAATTAAAAGTCTTTATTTTAAGTAAAACAAATGAGACATAATAAAATGTTTATCAGTTTATGAAAAGGTACTTTTTTTTTTTTTTGAGGCAGAGCCTCACTATGTCACCCCTCATAGAGTCCCATGGCATCACCACTCACAGTAACCTCAAACTCTTGGGCTCAAGCGATTCTCTCACCTCATCCTCCCAAGTAGCTGGAACTATAGGCGCCTGCCACAATGCCCGGCTATTTTTAGAGATGAGGTCTCACACTGGCTCAGGCTGGTCTTAAACCTGTGAGCTTTGGCAATCCACCCGCCTCGGCCTCCCAGAGTGCTAGGATTACAGGTGTAACCCACAGCACCTGGCCCCAAAAATAGCACATTTGTGCTTCCAATACAGTAGCTACTACCCACACATGGTTATTGAGTACTTGAAATGAGAATGAGAATGAGAAAGAGAATGAGAAACTGAGTTTTAAATTTTAACTTCAGTTAATTTAAATTTATTTATTTATATATTTTTTGAAGCAGAGCCTCAAACTGTCACCCTGGAAGAGTGCTATGGCATCATAGCTCACAGCAACCTCTAATTCCTGGGCTCAAGTGAGGCTCTTGCCTCCGCCTCCCAAGTAGCTGGGACTATAGGCGCTCGCCACAACGCCTGGCCATTTTTTTTTGGTTGCAGCCGTCATTGTTGTTTGGCAGGTCCGGGCTGGATTCGAACCCACCAGCTCAGATGTACGTGGCTGGCGCTTTAGCCCGTTGAGCCACAGGTGCCAACCCAGTTAATTTAAATTTAAACAACCATAAGACCAACATATATTGGCTCAGCGCCTGTGGCTCCCAGCTACTGGGAGGCGGAGGCAGGAGACTCACTTGAGCCCAGGAATTGGAGGTTGCTGTGAGCTGTGATGCCACAGCACTCTATCCAGGGTGACAGCTTGAGGCTTTGTTTAAAAAAAAAAAAAAGACCAACGTATATCAAATAGCACAGATTTAAAATAATATTTTTAGAAGGACTTTATCTAACAAATGCAATCAGTGCAACCTAATTCTTTGTACCCTCAGTGAATCCCAAACAATAAAAAAAATAAATAAAATAAATTACTTCTACTTTTCCTTGTATTTTTTAAAAATTATATCAACATTATAAAAGCCCCCATAAGAGATACATACGTGCATTGTCCCCATGGTATCTTATGAATTAGTGCAGCAAGACAGTTGTACAAACTCATTGCCGATGCTATGCAGAAAATTCCTATCATAACATAAACTAGAAAAAAACAAGACACTAAGTTAAATGAGAACAGAAAGAAATGTGATAAGGAAATATTTAGACAAGTAATATTAATTCTTTAGCTTTCTTTTTTGGATTATGATAGTCTGAATGCAGTGATTATAGTATTACCTGAATCAGTTACTAAACTGCAAATATTCAGATCTTGAGTGTTAAAGAGGGACTGCTTTTGTGTTTAGTTTCATTATACATTGGTAGGATTGTTGAAGGGGCTGAAGCTGGCTCTATATTTTCTATCATTCGAACATTCCAAGCCAACATGTTTGTTAAAAATTTCTGGGAAGTGAGTTACAGACATTTATGAATATTTAAATTAAATGTAATGAATCAAGAATAAAAAAATTAACAAATACTTCTAAAAATGTACCTTGGGGGATGAGAAATAACAATTAACTTAGACATCAACCACACTAACAATATTTTCCTATGGATAATTTATCTGTAACAACTTGACCGGATAAAACCAAATTTGGCTGGGCATAGTGGCTCACACTTGTAATCTTAGCACTTTGGGAGGCCAAAGTGGGAGATCACTTGAGTTCACTCTGTCTTTACAAAAAATAGAAAATTAGCTGAGTGTGAAAGTGTGCACTTACAGTCCTCACTACTGGGGAGGCTGAGGCAGGAGGACAGCTTGTGCCTAGAAGTTTAAGGCTGCAGTGAGCTAAAATGACACCACTGCACTCCAGCCTGGAGAGTAAGACTCTGTCTCAAAAAAAAAAAAAAATTAAATAGGCTCTGCACCCGTAGCACCAGCAACATACACCAAGGGTGGCAGGTTTGATCCTGGCCTAGGCCAGCTAAACAACGACAACTGCAACAAAAAAATAGCTGGGCATTGTGACAGGCACCTGTAGTCCCAGCTAGCTGGGAGGCTGAGGCAAGAGAATCACTTAAGCCCATGAGGTTTAGGTTGCTGTGAGCTGTGTTGCCATGGCATTCTACCAAGGGTGACATTGTGAGACGCTGTGTCAAAAAAAAAAAAAAATTAAACAATTTGACCTCATTGTTATTAAAAGGGAGGAGGAGACCATTGTAATTTACATACAAGGTCTGATAACTGAGTTTGCTAAACTCATCCTAGAAAAAGTGCTACACACCTCATTGCTAAGTATCACTACAGTCACCTTTGAAGTACTCCCCTTGGGAAGCTATGCATCAATGCCAGTGCCTAGTCCACCCTTCAAAGCAATTTTAGAGCTCTTTTTCTGGAATAACCATCAGAGCTGTTATCATATAGTCTGCTAAAACATACAACAACAATATTGCCACTCAGCAAGATATCACCATGTCAAAATGAATATAGCTGTGAGACACTGATATACTAAGGATATGAAAACTTACTGAGTTGTTTGTACAGTGCTGCAATGCAACCGCATAGTGGCAAGTTCTCAAACTTAATTGTCAGACATCCATACAATGACAACTCTGATGGCCACTGTAGGAAAAGTGTTCCAAAATTGCTTTGAAGGGTGGATTAGGTGCTTGCGTTAGTGCATAACTTCCTTAGGGGAGTACTTGGGATATTCAGCAATGAGGTAAAATTTTTCTAGGATGAATTTGTGAACTTAATTGTCAGACCCCCCTAAAAACATTCTTTTTCTGAACTTTCTCACCATAGAAATACAAATTATACAGGTATTTTTCAAATTCTAGTTAGCTTCAGAAAACTAAAGCTCTGTTCTACAGGTGAGAAAGAGACAGTAATCTAGACACAATAAATTGGGAATAGCCACTGTCTGACTGGTGATGTTGGACAAATGACTTTTTTTAGTCTCTTGATTCTCATGTCTAAAATGTGAAATGTAATCATATTTACCTCAGAGTTATGAGGATAAGTTACTATCTGTAAAGAGCTTAAAATAACAGCTGGAACACAGTAAGCTTTGTGTGTGTTACTTCTTGTTTTTATTTTTGGTTATATATAGTAATAATGTGAGTTGTACGACTAGGGCAAAGTCCAACCTGAGTATTAAAACACTGGAGGAAATCATGCTTCTTGAAGTCCTAATAAGGTTTTAGGTGGCTCGGCTCAGCGCCTGTGGCTCAACGTGCTAAGGCACCAGCCACGTACACCTGAGCTGGCGGGTTCGAATCCAGCCCGGGCCCGCCAAACAATGACGGTTGTAACCAAAAAGAAAAAAAAAAAAGGTTTTAGGTGGCTCATTCAATGTTACCCTATATCTATGAAAACGATTGGGCATAGGGAAGCATTTGGTTAATGTAACTAATCTTTAAATACCTTCTTGAGCATGTCTTAAGCATAACACAAGGAAAACCTCAGCAACTTAATTCCATCCTGTTACTTAATATATAAGAAAAAGCAGCACTTTTAGCTGCCAGGAACCATTCTGAGATAATTATTACATCTTGTAATATATGTATTGCACAAGGCACTGCCATTACGACCTGCTCTGGGACAACCATGAAGTTGAATTATCTTCCTCCTACATAAAAAACTGCATTTATAAACAGGGTTGACTTTTTTCTTTCTTTTTTTTGAGACACAGCCTCAAGTTGTCACCCTGAGTAGAGTGCTGTGGCATCACAGCTCACAGTAACCTCAAACTCCTGGGCTCAAGTAATTCTCTTGCCTCAGCCTCCCAAGTAGCTGGGACTACAGGCGCCCACCACAATGCCCGGCCATTTTTGGTTGTAGCTGGCATTATTGTTTGGCAGGCCCGGGCTCTGTTGTATGTGGCTGGTGCCTTAGCTGCCTGAGCTATAGATGCTGAGCCTTTTTTTTTTCTTTTTTAGACGGAGACTTACTCTGTCACCCTGGAGAGAGTGCCATGATGTCAGAGCTCACAACAATTTCAAACTCTTGGGCTCAAGCGATCCTTTTACCTCAGCCTCCTGAGTAGCTGGGACTATAGGCACCCACCACAATGCCTGGCTAATGATTCTATTTTTAGTAGAGATGAGGTCTCACTTTTGCTCAGGCTGGTCTTGAACTCCTGGGTTCAAGCAACCCACCTGCCTCAGCCTCCCAAAGTGCTAAGATTACAGGCATGAACCACCATGCCCAGGTAGAGTTGATTTTTTTTTTTAGACAGATCTGCAAGCTGTCACCCTGGGTAGAGTGCTGTGGCATCACAGCTCACAGCAACCTCCAATTTCTGGGCTCAAGCAATTCTCCTGCCTCAGCCTTCCAAGTAGCTGGACTACAGGCGCCCGCCACAATGCTTGGCTATTTTTTGGTTGCAGCCGTCATTGTTGTTTGGCGGCCCCGGGCTGGATTCGCCGCCAGCTCAGGTGTATGTAGCTGGCGCCTTAGCCGCTTGAACCACAGGCACTGAGCCTAGAGTTGATTTTTTTAAATAGTGATGAATTTAAGAAAATTTCTCACCAAAAATTAAAACATGTTTAAGTTTTAGAGTAGGATAAAAAACTCTCTTTTCAATCAAAGACACGGTCAGCCGAGGGTCAGACACAAATTAAGCAATTGAAGGCTGAGTATTAAATTAGTAAAATTAGCTAAAATGCCAATATAATACAAACAAATATCCCAGTACAGTAGCTGAAATGTGTAATAAACATAGAATGATTTTTATAAAGGGAATTTGCTAGTTCTTATCAAGCATATTCTACTTTTTCCCGGTCTCCCTTCTCTTAGTGCTGTGTATTGGCCAGGGATGGCAAATTACCGTCCTGTCAGACCATTAAGAAGATTGTCCAGGGGAAGGGCAAGCCATCACAGTTCCTATGCTTTCGTTCTTAAAGGAAAAAAAGTGTCAGTTACTCTCTAGACCATGGGCAGGTATCTATGTGTCTTCAAATACAGTATGGTCCTAACTGCTTATACCGTAAAACAAAATTCAGGCAATACAACATGTTGATTTGCAAATTAACAAAAGGAGAAACTACATTTTGGGGGTAAACAGAGGCAATAAATCAGTGATTTGAATAATATTATATTTCATATAACTAAATATGGCTACCATGAACTCCTTCGTTCACTGCTTAAGATACTAAGCAATAGTTGTTTATCTATTGCAGAGAGGAAAACTTAGGGACCATAGTAAGTCTTTCAAGACATCCATGTTCTTAAATGTTCTTATCTCAAAACATGGTATATTTTTAACACGTACATTTTTTTAATCTACTAGTAATAGAGACATAACATTTCTGACAATTAAAAAAAGTTAATGATAACTAAGTCATTCACTTGAGGTTTCTAGGTAGAATGCATTTAAAGAGAAAGATCTGATAAAGTAAGTGAAAAGAACATATGCTAAAAGTAGTGAACATAAAATACAAGTTCTTACCCAACCATTTGTAGAAGAAATAAAGTAACACTATCATAATACAGCAGACGACCACAAATATTACAACTGTAAGAGGACCAAAAGTTAAATATTCTTCCTTCTTTTTCTTCATTTCTTGATCATCAGTGTTTGCTGCTGTCTGCAAGTTTTCCCTGGACAAACACACATAGGAACTTCAGCAAATCGCAGCCAAGTAGTTACTTTAAAAATCTATTTCTAACACCAATTTAAATTTTTTCATTTAAAAAGTATTGTACTTTAAAAAACTGCACACTGAAAAAAATGTTGAAAGTAAACCCTCCCCATAACTCTACCCTCCAGAGATTATCTATTTTTACCCACTAACTTTTAAAATAGCATTTTTTTCTGAGGGCAAAATTGTTGAAACAGATGACTTCTTTTTTTTTAAGAGGCAGAGTCTCACTTTATCACCTTCAGTAGAGTGCAGTGGTGTCACAGCTCACAGCAACCTCCAGCTCTTAGACTTAGGCGATTCTCTTGCCTCAGCCTCCCAAGTAGCTAGAACTACAGGCACCTGCCACAACGCCCAGCTATTTTTTGTTACAGTTAGGCGGGGGCCGGGTTGGCATATGGAGCTGGCCCTCTACTCACTGAGCCACAGGCACTGCCTGAAGCAGATGACATTTAGTACATAAATTAATGTTTGTGGACGTTTACATTATCTAATTTGGAAGTTATTTATTTTGACATAATTCATTTCAAATTATAAACAACGCTTTTTATAATTTTACTATAATCAACGTATAGATAAAGTAATTCTAAAAGTACCTTCTCTTAAATGCAAACACTAAATTCTAACAATCAACTCAGTATTTACTATATGCCTACTCTATGCTAATCAGTGTATTACGAAGGATCCATAAAAAGAAATTCAACACATAGCTTTGCTCTACCTTTACTTAAGATAGCAAAATATTATCTCTAATTCTCCCAACAGCCTTGTTAGGTCACAGGGCTAATAAAAGAGAGAGACAGAAGTGGAAGAGTAAAAGAGCTACAAGTGTCACCGGCTGGGCAACACTTCTGTTCTGTAAACCTTACTGTCTCCTCCTAGTTATACAGAACCTACTACATACGTTTTCAGTTCCAGTCTTTTCACTTCCATTCTAATCTCTGCTTCCTCCTGTACATCTCTTGACCTTGCTCATTAGGTCTGGGATCAAAATAAATTTAGGTTTAAAAAAAGTTTATTTACCAGGGCGGCCCCCGTGGCTCAGTGAGTAGGGCGCTGTCCCCATATACTGAGGGTGGTGGGTTCAAACCTGGCCCCAGCCAAATTGCAACAAAAAAATAGCTGGGGCTCGGCGCCTGTGGCTCAACGGGCTAAAGTGCCAGCCACGTACACCTGAGCTGGCAGGTTCAAATCCAGCCTGGGCCCGCCAAACAACAATGATGGCTGTAACCAAAAAATGGCTGGGCGTTGTGGCAGGCGCCTGTAGTCCCAACTACTTGGGAGGCGAGGCAGGAGACTTGCTCGAGCCCAGGAACTGGAGGTTGCTGTGAGCTGTGATGTCACAGCACTCTATCCAGGGTGACAGCTTGAGGCTCTATCTCAAAAAAAAAAACAACAGCTGGGTTTTGTGGTAGCCAACTATAGTCCCAGCTACTTGGGAAGCTGAGGCAAGAGAATCATTTAAGCCCAAGAGCTGGAGGGTGCTGTGAGCTGTGACGCCACAGCACTCTACCAAGGGTGACAAAGTGAGATTCTGTCTCGGGGGAAAAAAAAAATAGAAAAAAAAAGTTTATTTACCAAACTGCACATTTGTCAACTGTTTATTTACCAATATACTACCTTCTTATTTGAAATTATTGGTTAGGATGGACCACACTAAGCAACTCTGTAACTCTAAATAATAGATTGTCTGGGAAAAGAGCGAGGAAGGAGTGATGGAGACACACCAGCACCTCCCATAGAACTCTAGAACTGGGTAACAGGATATTAACAGAAGTTTCAATAAATGTAGTACCTGAGTAGGAGAAAATTAAAGATTTACATATTCATAGTCTATGTACTAAAAAGCAAAGGCAATTTCTTGCATGGAAAGTATATATCTTTACTTATCTATATCTGGATTAATATCACATTAAAATATTACAATTCATCTTTTTTTATTTTTTTATTTTTTTTGAGACAGAGCCTCAAGCTGTTGCCCTGGGTAGAGTGCTGTGGCATCACAGCTCACAGCAACCTCCAATTCCTGGGCTCAAGCGAGTCTCCTGCCTCTGCCTCCCAAGCAGCTGGGACTACAGGCGC
>CAUYON010070252.1:0-27749 GCA_963573935.1 Arctocebus calabarensis | reverse complement strand
AATTTCTTGTGAATTTCCTAGGCCTCAATTCCATGAAAGGACTGTATCCATTCATTGATACATTCATTCACCTTGCCCCTGGTGGAAGGGACTGTATTCATTTGTTTCCTGGCCAAGGAACCCATATACCTATATATACCCTGAGACTAAAGACCTAAAGGAGACGGGGAAAGACTGGGAGAGAAACGGAGAGAGCTTCTCTCTCCCCACCAGAATTTTCTCCCTCTAACAGGTGCCTTAATGTTTTCTGTATTCTTTTCTTTCTTTTCTGTGAATAAATTCTGTCTTAAAAAAAATAAATAAATAAATAAATAAATAAAAGAAGCTCAGTATGAAGTCATTAGTTAACTTATTTTTTTTCCAAAATCTCAAAAAATAGACAATAAATATTGTATAAATAAAAGTAAAAGAGAGTTTCAAAAAACAGATCATGCCAAATCTTATAGACAATAGAAAAAGAAGAAATATTTCAAAATCATTGTACTTGATCTGGATACACCTGATATTGAAATTGGAGAAAATATATTGTTATGAAGGGAAATTATAAACATATTTCACTTATAAATGAGGATGCAATATCCTAAATAACATATTGACAAGTTGAATTAAAAATTAATGTTTAAGTAATGTACTTTGGTCAAGATTGAATCCAATTTATGTGAGAATTAGTCACTATTTTCTTTCCTTTTTTTTTGTTTTCTTTCCCTCACCCCCTCCCTCCTTCTCTCCCTGTCTGCCCTCTCCTTCCTCCATGTCCCACTGTGTCACATTATTCTTAGTGAAACATCAGAAGAATGGAGAAGCATGAATCCTATGTATTCAACTTTGATTTGAGGACAATTAATGACAATTAATTAATACACATTTTCTTCTCATGTACACCAAACTTTCTAGAGGATAGAGATCACATCTGGTCACATAACAAGTGTCAACAAGCATAAGAAAGTTAAAATCATACCATGAATCTTTTCTGTCAACAATATAATAAAAGTAGAAATCACTATCATAAGGAAAATTGGAAAATTCATAAATATGTGGAAGTTATCACATTCTCAAACAATTACTAAGTCAAACAAGAAATAAAATACTAAATTATAAAATACTTTGAGAAAAATAAAAATGAAACACAACATACCAAAACTTACAGGAGACAATGAGAGCAGTACTAAGCCAGATGTTTATTATGATAAACACCTACATTTAAAAGGGAGAAAGATCTCAAATAAACAAACTACCTCTATACCTGAAGGGGCTAAACAAAGAACAAACTAGGCAAAAAGTTAGCAGAAGGAAGAAAATACCAAAAATTGCAACAAGAATAAGTGAATTAGGAAATTAAAAAACAAATAATATTAAAGAAAAAGAAAACCAACAGTTTTTAAAAAAAGATAACTAAAATTAGCAAATCCTTACCTAGATTAAAAAGAGGGACTCAAATAAATTTTGAAATAAAAGAGGTAACATTAAAACTGACACCTCAGAAATAAAAAAAAGGATCTTGAGACTTCTATGAATAATTATATAACAACAAATTAAATAACCTCGAAGAAATGGATAAATTCTCAGAAACACACTACCTAGCAAGACTGAATCAGGCAGAAATAGACAGTCTGAGCAGACTTACAAATAATATGAAGGTTAAGTCAATAACTAAAAACTCCTCAAAAATGAAAAGACCAAGACAAGATAACTTCATAAGTGCATTCTATCAATCATTTAAAAAAGACTTAATAGCAATCTTAACCTCTTCCAAAAATCAAAAAGGAGGAAATACTTCCAAATTCACTTTATGAATTACCTATATGCCACAAGCAGAAAAAGACACCATAAGAAAAGAAAACTGTAGTCAAATATCGCTCATTAACACAGATACAATAATCCTCGACAAAATTTAAAAATATATTCTAACAACACATTAAAAGAACGATATACACTGTGACCAAATGAAATCCATTTTGGGATGCAAGGATGGTTCAACATATGAAAATCAATTAGTATGATACACATTAACAGAATAAAGAATAAAAATCACAAATATTTGACCAAGAAGAAGAATTAGTGAGCTTGAAGTTAACGTTATTTGAAAATATATAGTCAAAACAGAAAAACTGAAAAGAATGAAGCATTATCTACAAAAGAATGAAGATATCTACAAGATCTACATGATCACCTCTAAAGGCAAATGTAAAAGTTATTGTCCTTGAAGAGGAGGTAGAGAGAGACTGAGGAAATATCATTCAAGGAAATAATAACAGAGAACTTCTCAAACCTAGAGAAAGGTGTCAACATTTCTGGTAATCACGGACCACCAAGCAGATATAAGCCAAACACTACCTGTAGGCATTTATGAATCAAGCTCCCAAAGGTTATGGATAAAGAAAAAGGTCTTGATGGAAGAAAAGAAACACACACACACAAAGATGCCACAATACATCTGACAGCAGACTTTTCAGTGGAAACCTTATAGGCAGGAGAAAGTGGTATAACACATTCAAAGAGCTGAAGGAAAAAAACCTTAATGCTAGAATATCATATCCTGTAAAAATATCCTTCAAATTTGAAGGATAAATAAAGACTTATGGAAAAACAAAAGCTGAAGGATTTCATCAATAGTAGACCTGTTTTATAAGAAAAGGTAAAAGGAGTTACTCAATCTAAAAGAACAGGATGTTGATGAACAATTAAAAAAATCATCTGAAGGTACAACTTGCTGGTAAGAGTATGCACACAAAGAATATTCTATTGCTATACTTGCAGTGTAAAAACACATATCTTGAGTACAAAAACTAAAAGACAAATTTATCAAAAAACAACTCCAACAACTTTCTGTGAGATAGATACCATAAAATGATATAAACGGAAATAACAAAAATGTCAAGAAGTGGGGGTAGATGATAGAATTAAAGTATAGAGTTTCTTTTAGATTTCTCTTCATGTTCTGTAAACAGAATTAAGTTGTCATCTATTTAAAACAATTGGTTCTGAAATGTTTCTTGCAAGCCTCATGTATGGTACCTCAAATCAAAAAACTTACAACAGAGGTGCAAAAAAAGAAAACCAAGAAATTAAAACATAATACCAGAGAAAAATCACTTTTACATTAAGAAAGAGAAAGGAAGGGAGGGAGCTTAGATAGGGAGAGAGGGAGGTTAAGGGAAAGGAAGGCAAGAGGAGGAGCATAAGAGGGGGAGAGGAAGGAGAGAACACAAAATAAGCAGAAATAAAAGAACATGGCAGTAGTAAGACCTTGACTATCCCTAATAACACTGAATGTAAATGGGCTAAACTCTCCAATCAAAAATCACAGAGTAGCTGAATGGATAAAAAAAACAAGAGCTAACTTATATGGTATCTACAAGAAACCCACTTCATCAATAGACACACATAGACTGAAAATAAAGTGCTAGAGAAAGATTGTCACATGGAAATAGAAAAAAAAAAGAGTTTGTATCAGATAAAATAGATTTTAGGATAAATATTTTAAGAGACAAAGTCATACACAATGATAAAAAGATCAATTTAGCAAGAGTATGTAACAATTCTAAAGGTTGTCCATAAAGTCTCCATGCATAGAGAAATAGTAAATTACAGATAAATGTACTTTACTTATAGAATATTCATTACAAAATTTGACAAAGAGGGGGCCAACACATAGAGAATATTTTGTAAATATTTTGAAATAGTACTTTTAGTTTCCTTCAAGAATTTTCCTTTCATGCCAGCCCCATACACCAGAGGTGGGGAGTTCAACCCTTACCTGGCCCTGATTAACAAAAAAAGAATTTTCCGGGTGGCACCTGTGGCTCGAGTAGGGCCCCAGACCCATATACCGAAGGTGGCAGGTTCAAACCCAGCCTTGGCTGAACTGCAAAACAGAAAAATAGCCGGGTGTTTTGGCGGGCGCCTGTGGTCCCAGCTACTCGGGAGGCTGAGGCAAGACAATCACCTAAGCCCAGGTATTGGAGGTTGCTGTGAGCTGTGTGATGCCACAGCACTCTACCGAGCAGGCGAGACAGTAAGACTCTCTCTCTACCAAACAAAAAAAAAAGAATTTTCCTTTCTATTCACATTTGCCTGTTTGGCACAAGAGGCCTAGCTTTTGGCATATCTTGACTTTCCATATGCCTTCCTCACTAAGCTTAATCATTTCTAGCTTTTGATTTAAACTGAAAGAGATGAGACTTTTCCTTTCACTTCAGCAGAGTAGAGGCCATGGTAAGGTTATTAATTGCCCCAATTTTAATATTCTTGTATCTCAGGAAATAGGGAGGCCTGAGGAACATGAGGCAAGGGATGGCTAGTGAATATACCAGTCAGAATACACATGACACTTATTAATCAGCTTCACTGTCTTATATGGGTAAAGTTTGTGATGCCCCTAAACAATTACAGTAGTAATGTCAAAGATCATCCGCTCATCATAGATCACCATAATATATATGACAATAATGAAAAAGAATATAATATTATGAGAATTACCAAAATGTGAAACAGAGAGATGAAGTAAGCACATTGTTTTGGGAAAACAGTACCAAAGCAGCCTTCTGGCTGATATTGAGAAAGGATTAGTGGTCTGGAGATAAGATAAAACCACCTGAAACATTCTTCTAAATCAAAGTCTAACCCAGAACACAGGCTGAGAGAGGTGGTGAACATGCCAAGGTATGACAACTAAGTTCACAAAGTTGCTCCTGTGTTCTTACACTAGCAGCACTGTACAAACAACTTGGTATATTAGTGTCTTACAGCTGTGTTCATGTCGACATGTGGTGGTGTCCTGCTGAGTGCCTAAAAATTCCAGAGAATCATTTGAAAAACTATTAGAAATGTAAGGAAAGTTTCCTAATGTGACTGAATACAAAAGTGATGCAAGAAAAAAATCAACCAGCTTTCTATAAACTAGCAATAACAAATTGGCAAATGAAGTATTAAAAATTGTCATTTTCAATAGAAAAAAAGGAAAAACCCCTATAAAAATCCATATTTAAAAAATCACAGTAGGACTCATAGGGGAAAAAAGAAAACATTTTACTAAGACATCACAATTAAAACAATAAAAAAAGAAATAATAACTAACATTCAAATGGTAGTTCTGTTAGCAATTCTAAGCACTTTTGTATGCATTAACTTTTCTAATACATATGGTCACCTATGAAGTCAATATTACTTTCCTGATTTTATGGATGATAAAACTGGGCACAAAGGGAATAAGTGGAGCTATATCATACTTCTGGAATGGAGACTCAATCTTACAAAGATTAAATTCTCTTTGAATTGATCTGAAGCAATTCCAATGGACTATGTTGGTTTCCCAGAGCTGAGGAGGATTCTAAACAATTTTATTCCAAAATCTACAGGGAAAAGTAAATGCAAGGAAATGTGAAAAACAGTTAACAGTAGGGAAGGATTGAAATTGCATTGTTATTACTCAGAAACAGATCAATACAGGAGAGAATCTAAATACAGACTCAAATACAGATGAGATTGATGGGTAAATGATTAAAACTGATGATTAACACAAATTTATAAAAATTACACAATGTGTTTGGACAATACCACAACTGAGGGGATAAGCAGTAGACTCCTAGATGTCACCACAGTACAAAACTAATGTAAGAGTGACTAATGAACTATAAAGTGTAATAGAAAAGTCTGAAAGAAAATATGAAAAAATACTTTAGTGTTTTTGATGTAGAGAAATATTTCTAAGCAACACATGAAGAGAGTAAACAAAATGTATAGTTGTGACTGTATAAAAATTTTAAAATTCTATAAATCAAAGAACATAAATTAAACTATACACTGAAATCTTGGAAGAAACTATGTTAAGATGCATAATAGACAAAAAGTTGCTGTCCATAAAAAAACCCCACAAAACACTAAAATCAATTTTGCTAAGGTCAAGAAGAAAGTAAATAGTCAACAGACACATATAAAGAGTCAAAATTTCACTGATAAAGAATTATTTTGAAGAGTTTTTTTTTTAAGTTTTAGGTGTAATGATATTGGTGTTTGTGGAGATGCAGGGAAATGGACACTCTCATCACTATAATTTCTCAGTATTAATAATATTACAAAATATGCATACTTTCTGATCTAGCAGTCCCAATTTAAACATTCTGTCATAGAGATACTAGAGTAAGTGTCCAAAGATATATAATCAAAGATGTTCATTATTCATAACATTGGTTGTTATGATAAAAGTTAAATATAATCTAAACATTGATATAGGAATGGCTAAATACAAGGTGGTCACTCCTGATGGTGAACAATAAATCCATAAAACCATTAAAAAGTATAAGGAAGATCAAGGCACACTGTTGAACACAAGTAACAAGTAACAGAATAATAATATTGATTTAATTTTTAAAAATGTGCTTATATCATGCATGTGTTTTCTGAACTGATACATACAAACAAGCTTACAATCAGTATTTCTGAGGAGTAGAGTAGATCTAAGGAAAGGGAACTTTCCCTCGTTTCTTGATATGTTGTTTATTTTTTATGTATTACTACAAGAATGTATAGTGTGTGTGTGTGTGTGTGTGTGTGTGTGTGCGATTTAAAAGACCCCTTTCTCTCTCTCCTCCCATAAAACCAGTTACTTTCAAATATTCTGAGCTAAGAATCTTCCACCATTGGCCCCCTTAAGTATGTTCTCTTCCACATTACACCCTCTCAAATAAATGAAGACAGCTGCCATGTAGCCCTCCATCTTCTATTATTCAATAAAATATCCAAGTCCATTCATATATTCCTTATGTAAACAGTTTTCAGGTTTCTAAATGTATTATTTTTAGAACGTCAAGACATATTCCCCTGGACTCCATCTGAACAGAACAATATTGAGTGGGTATATTATCCCCTTTATGTTAGAAATGGTTTCAACAAATGCACCTAAGATCTTCAGTAGCTCTTCTGGCAATCACACAAAACTGTTTATTAAAAAATGCCAGTATGGAGTACATAACAGGTTCATGGAAACTCACCATACTATCTTCACAATTTTCTATAAATCTAAAACTATTCTAAAAGATAAAAGTCATTAAGAAAAATCAAATGACATATCTATAAATATAAAAAATGTAATTTGAGATAAGATTTCTCTGACAAAACTTGCTGCAGGATACAAGAAGTAAATTCTTTCTTTCTTATCCCACAGTAATTTATTTAGGTATGATTTATATGAGTCATGTTATATTTTGCTGGCATCCATTTATGCCTTAATTCTGGTAACTTTACTGAAACTATCAAAAACTGTGATACACATAGCACAAATAGTTTCAACAATAAATGTAGAAAAATATTTCAAAAATATTCAGAAACATAACTATACTTTCTCTGAAAATTAGAAAAATGGCCAAATAAACCTTTATCTTACTTTTGTTCACTGACTTTAAATTCCAGTGATATATTAAAATAAGACTAAATCAGCTTAAACTTTTAGTTCAAAATATATTTCCAAAACAATTCTATAAGAAAAAGAAATCCATAAAAATAATAGTTTTTGTGAAGAAAATATCTACTTAAGTTTGGTTCATATCTTTTTTTTTTTTGAGACAGAGTCTCATTATGTCACCCTCGGTAGAGTGCCATGGTCTCACAGCTTACAGCAACCTCAAACCCTTGGGCTTAAGCGATTCTCTTGCTTTAGTCTCCCTTAGTAGCTGGGACTACAGGCGCCTGCCACAACACCCAGCTAGTTTTTTGTTGTAGTAGTCATTGTTGTTTAGCTGGTCCAGGCTAGGTTCAAGGTTCAAACCCAACAGCCTCAGTGTATGTGGCTGGCACTGTAACCACTGTGCTACAGGCACCAAGCCCCATATCTTTTTTTTTTAATCACAATGCTAAAGCTTGACAACCATTCATCTGAAAAAATTTATATTACAATAAGTTATTTAATAATCAAAATCAAGTATAGTATATTTTAAAAATAACTAGTATATAATTACCTTAGATAAGTGTTTGTAGATAAGACACATAAAACATCACGAACAATCTGTGAATAGAATCAAATCAATTAAACTTTTCTAAGGAATATTGTGAAATGTAAAATGCTCTGATTCATTAATATAAATACACCAGCCAGGAAAAAGTACTTTTTCATGTTTAAGTGAATCCTTAGGAACAGTTTAAATTTAGTCCTTGCTCTGCCCCAGACAAATAACTTCTTTTATAACTTCCTCTTCTATAAAAAGAGTGTTGGAATAAATTGTTCACTTTGGGAACTTTATATCCTCAAGGGCACATGTGGTCTTACAGATCCTCACATGTAATCCCTTGACTGAATCCAAACCTCACAAAACAAATCCCTTTAAAAACAATTTGTTCTGGGCAGTGCCTGTAGCTCAAAGGAGTAGGGCACTGGCCCCATATGCTAGAGGTGGTGGGTTCAAACCCAGCCCTTGCCAAAACCCGAAAAATAATAATAATTTGTTCTGGGCTTAGTGCCTGTGGCTCAATGGGCAAAGGTGCCAGCCATGTACACCTGAGCTGGCGGGTTCGAATCCAGCCTGGGCCTGCCAAACAACAATGACGGCTGCAATGGCTGGGCGTTGTGGCGGGTGCCTGTAGTCCCAGCTACTTGGGAGGCAGAGGCAGGAGAGTCTCTCCAGCCCAGGAATTGGAGGTTGCTGTGAGCTGTGATGCCACAGCACTCTATCCAGGGTGACAGCTTGAGGCTCTTTCTCAAAAAAAAAAAAAAAAAGAACTAAATAAAAAAAAAGTAAACAAAAATAATTTGTTCTGTAAAGTTTGGATTCACTCAAAAGGCTGTACTCAAGCATCCAGAAAACCACATGCAGCCCCAAAGATGTAGGTTTCCCACCCTACATATGTGGATAACTACTTGCAACTAGTGTCACAAGTTTATATTTTTCCTGTGAAGGGTAGTGGAGATGGTGGGCTGGTGTTCACAAAGGAGACTGTTTTCTCCATGTGCTTTCAGAGACTATTTTATGTTAACCTTCCAAGCAAATTAATAATATCTATCCATCTATCCATGTACCTACACATCTATATTCCTACTTCATTCAAAACTTCATATTATCTAATTAACTATGGGCATATCTACTTTCCTGATCTCTCTTTCAACCTGAAATGGCTTCTACAGAAGGCGTAGGAGCACTAATCAAGATGTACCAGATGATGGTGAGAGCAGGAGAAAGAGAGATGTAGAAGTGGAATGTAATGGCTAAATTTGGCTAAAAGGGTTTTAGCAGTAACCTAAATGATAATATAAAAAATACATTGGTAACTGAAAAATTTGTACTCTGTATAACATGTGTCTTATAACTCAGACAAATTCATAAATGAAAGAGATTCATAAATGAATTTGGGCTCTAATTTAAAATGAAATTTAAGTTTAGAATTTTAACTTTTCTTATTGATATGAGAGCATCCTTCAAATTCCATAGAAACCAATTCACAAGTGCAATGATAATATCACAATTTAGTGTGCGTGAAGTTACATGAAAGACATTCTAGTCAAATATGGGAAGCAGATACCAATTTGAGGATATATTCATTTATAGGAGTTTCAGATTCAATATTGTCACAGGAAAGTCATACTATATATGAGTACGGGTTTTCTTTTTGTCTTTACCAGAAGTGACTTTACCCACAGGAAAATTTAAATGAGCATCAGAAGTGGTGAAACGTAAGCCAAAATAGGATAAATAAAGATACAAAGACTGAGGGCTTTATAAGGAATGAGAAAGGAGTGAAGTGTTTGTGGGTGTAGGAATGGGCACATGTGTGTGTGTATGTGCCTGCTAGTGCACATACCTAATTTGGACTGTGGTATGTTAAGGGACTAGTTATTTGCAAGTCTTGGATTTTAATTTTTAAAAATATAGCAATAGTAGATCTAGCTATTATTTTCTCCCATGCTAGCTGTTACTCCACTGATTAGCTAATCCATGCAATAGCACCTCTAAGTGGAACCTTATAAGAATAGGCCACATTTTGCCATAATGGAATAGAAGTATGGCAATGGAGAAAATCTTCAACATAAGTTGAGAGGGCCAAAGAGCGGGGCAAACTTGTTCACATGCTACCCATTCTTTCTTGTTTCCTCTATTTTGACTCTCTCCAAAAGATTATGAGGGAACTGGATCAAGGGTGAAACAACAAAGATATAGAGGAATAATTTTACTCCTAAATTATTCATATTTTATGTAAAAATAAAGGAACGAGAAATACATGTATGAGAAGTGAAACTATATAGGTAAAACATGCAATTTCACTTTAAATGTAGAAAACTGACTTCAACAGGACCATCACTTATATGGTGGTAGAGAAATCACATTATTGTTATCATTCTAAAAGTATAAAATAAAACACGCTGACATAAGGGAAGGCAATTTGTAAACAATATAAATAAAGATGGTTCAAAACTGTTAAAAATGTAAGGACCCACAATCTTTACTCGTGCTTTTATATAAACTACACCTAGTACAAAAAAATCTGCAAGTATTATTTTAAAGATCTCTTTTATTGTGATATTATTTTCTTCTATTATACAAACAGTGAATACATAGAAAATTATTTTAAAATGACTATACAAATTTTTTCTGTGCATTTCTGTTCAAAATAGATCAAGACCACTTTGTGCTTGATATGTGAAGGGTACTAAAGTTGTCACTGTACTTTCTTTCATAGCAGCTGTAAAAATAGGGTTCCTTAGTCATTACTGGGTAATTACTGGGTAAATGTTTTCCCCTAACTCCCAAAATCCAGAACTTAAACTTCTAAGATGGGAGTAGCCATGTTTGTTTGTTTTTTTTTCTCTTCCAGTATACATACAATACTAATGTAGTGCTCAATACATAGTAAGTGATAAATATACAGTATTTTTCAAGATAAATAATAACGTTCATAATGTGGCTTTCTAAAAAAAAAAATTCTAATATTAGTTCATGAAAGACCTTAATAAAAACAAATTTCTAGAGAGGGAAAGAGATCACCCCCCAAATAAGATAGAATTCTGCCCAATTAGCATTAATCTATTATAGTCCTTATCTTGAACCCCAAACAAAAGATAAATTAAAAACAAAATACCTTTTTAAAGATAAAACAAGTAATCACCATAACGACTGGAAGCAATAATGTTTTTGTGTATCTCAGTGGGGTCTGAAATATAGAAAATTATTAAAAATAGTTATTTGCTGAATTTTACATTAGATTAGCAAAATACTATGTCAAATCAAATGCCTTGATAAAATTTCTTAAAGATAAAATCTTTGTCATTAACAGAATATATATTCATCAACTTCCACATTCTAATCTAAGAGTTAGAAATTATTAAAATAGTTATTAAAAGTATTCAAAAATTTTAATGATAAAATCTATTGCACCTAGAATTAGCCAGTCTTTTTTTCTCTTCCTTTCAGTTTTACTTTTACTGAGATAATATTAACTTTTAAAATGCATGTTTAATACCCCTAGGCCCTAATTACATTTTCTGTGCCACTTAGTTTAATAATTCTCATTAGTGAAACTAGAGCTAACAAGGAAGAAAGCCAACTAAAATAATTATGGGGGGGGGGATGGAGAGATGGCTAACTAGAGGCAACATTCTCCAGAGGCTCCTGACCAGAAGGGCAGACTCTGGACACATTTAGTCTCTGAAGCTGAAGGAGGACAGCTGAGATAGGAAAGAAGATAGACAAATACATATCATCTCGGCTGTGGCAACCTGTGACTCCAAGAAAGAGGATCCTAGTGAACAAATTCCAGGTACAAAGCCCATCACTATGAGGATGAGAGATCCCTCCTCTAAGCGGGAGGCTCATTGTGGGCTCTCAGCAAGCACAGGTACCAAGAGACCTTTCATTTTACCCCATGGGTCAGAGCTGCTAAACACTGGGCCTCCTCCTCCAGAGAGGTCCCACATGTGAGTCTAGGCATCATCCTGCCCAGCATAAAACTAAAATACTCTCTCAGCAATTTTGAACTCTCAGTCCATCCCTCCCCACTTGCCTGGAAGTCTGAAGATCTAACCCGTGCAGTGCCCATTCCCTAAGAGGTGTGGGCCATTCCCTAAGAGGTATAGGCATTTTATGGACAGAAGCATGGAAATAGTTACTAGAGTGGAAGCAGGGAGGCACAGGAAGAGAGGGATGTTTGGGAGAGAGAAATGCTCATGACACTGCGCTCTTGGTGGAGCCACTGACACCGGTTAGGACTTTCAAGGGTGGAGCCACTGACTCCCATTTTGGACTTTCGAGGGCAGGGGCACCGATGTTTGGTTTGGACTTGCAAGGGCAGAGCCACTGATGGGACTTTCAAGCGCCGGCTGCTGACTCCTGGTTTGGACCGTGAAGGGCGGAGCTGCTGATGCTTGGTTGGGACTTTCAAGGGCAGAGCTGCTGGTACCCAGTTTGGACTTTCACAGGCTAGGCACTGACACCAGGTTCAGACTTTCAAGGGAGGTAAACCGATGCCCAGTTTGGACTTAACAAGGGTGGAGGTGCTGGTGCCTTTGTCCTGACTGTGGCAGTGACCTTCCTGAATTGGTGGTTCACTGAAGGGTACCAGACCCAATTCCCTTGTGTATGCTGGTTGGAAATGTCTATGGATTTATACTATTGGGTAGTTGAACTCTCTTTGAACTCTCCCTATTGTACATTGATTGCACTGTCAGGGTCAATTTGATTAGAACTCTAGACCTGGGCTGTCCACCTAGGGTCCCTCCAAGGTTAAGTGGGGGTTTTTTTGAGTTGAGAAAGGACTGAATCTCCTTCATTAGCTGTTGCTAGTGAGGGGCAAGGCACTGCAGTTGTTTGTATCTGTCCCCAGATGAGACCCCAGCCTAATACCACAACTCCTTAGGATTGGGCAGAGGTGGCTGAATTCAGGATAGCCAGCTTGCACTCCCTTACTAAGCAGGTCTTCAGAGTCTCTGGCTACACCTCTAAAAGGGACCTTTGTAAGGCTGTAGGGAAAAAGTCACAGTCACAGCCCCAGCTTATAGGTTAAGGGTGGATTAACTCTTGGATTGGGGCCCCCAATCCAATCTTATCCTATCACTTTTAGTAGCCAAATTGCAGAAAATACTCATAGGGTGGAACCAGTGAAAGAACTCTGGCAAACATGAATAATCAGAGTAGATCAACTCCCCCAAGGAACGACAAAGGAGATAAAACAGAAGATGTCATTTATAGACAAAAGGTTGAAATGCCAGAAATAGATTTCAGAATATGAATGGCAAATAAGATCAATAGAATGGAGAAAAGATGGAACTAGAAATACAAAGAGTAGTTCAAAAGTTGTCTCAAGAAATCAGTGAATTCAAAGACAAAATCACCAAGAAATCAGTGAATTCAAAGACAAAATCACCAATCGCTGGACATAATGAGAAAAGAAACAGCAGAGCACAAGGAAATGAGAAATTTATTCAAGGAGCTTCATAATGTAGTAGAATTCCTCAGTAATACAGTTGAACAGGCAGAATAAAGGATCTCTGAAGTTGAAGACAAAGCTTTTGAACGCTCCTAAATGCTCAAAGAGGCGGAGAAGTGGAGAGCAAAAACTGATCATTTCCTGAGAGAGTTGTGGGACCACTCCAAAAGATAAAACATTCATTTTATAGGAATTTCTGAAGGAGAAGAAGATGGCCCTAAAGGCATGGATTCTATACTCCAAGATATTATGGAAGAGAATTTCCCAAGCATGGCAATAGATACAGAAATTCAGATAGTAGATAGTTTCAGAACTCTAGCAAGATTCAATCCAAATAAAGCATCTTCTAGACACATTATAATTAACTTTGCCAAAGTTAATATGAAGGAGAAAACATTGCAAGTAGACACACATAAGAAAAGAGTGACCTAACAAAAGTAGAAATATTAGAATGACTACAGATCTCTAAGCTGAAACCTTTCAAGCCAGAAGAGGATGGTCATCGACCTTCAATCTCCTAAAAAAAAAAAAAAAAACCAACTTTCAGTGAAACTGAGGTTCATTTGTGATGGAGAAATCAAATATAGCATGGTACTGGCACAAAAATAGAGCAGTAGATATTTGGAAAAGAGTAGAGAAACAAGAGATGAACCTAGCCACTTAATGTCATTTGATCTTTGATAAGCCTATCAAAAGCATTCATTGGGGAAAAGGTACCCTATTTAACAAATGGTGCTGGGTGAACTGGCTGGCAATCTGTAGAAGACTGAAACTAGACCCTCAACTTTTACCATTAACAAAAATTGATTCTCATTGGATAAAAGATTTAAACTAAAGACATGAAACTAAAAATACTAAAAGAGAGTACAAGGAAAATGCCGGAAGGAATTGGCCAGGAGGAATTTTTTTATGAGGAGGTCCACTGTGGCAATTAAAGCAACACAACAAATATATTACTGGGATCTGATCAAACTAAAAACCTTTTTCACAGCCAAGAACAAGTAAGTAAAGCAAGCAGACAGCCTTCATAATGGGAAAAGATATTTGCAGGTTATGTTACCAACAAAGGTCTGGTAACTAGAATCCACAGAGAACTCAAACTAATTAATAAGAAAAGAACAAATAACACCATTTCTCTGTGGGCAAGAGACTTGAACAGAAGCTTTTCTGAAGGAGACAGGCAAAGGACCTACAAACGCATGAAAAAATGCTCATCATCTTTAATCATCAGAGAAATGCAAATCAAAACTACTTTGAGATATCATCTCAAAGATGATAACTTTAATCGTCTTAAATCTTAACTCTAATAAGATTAAATTTAATCTTAACTCAAATAAGATTAGCCCACATCATGAAACCCCCACATTTCAGATGTTGCCATGGATGTGAGGGAACACTTCTACACTGCTGGTAGGAATGCAAACTAATACATCCTTTTTGGAAAGAAGTTTGGAGAATACTTAAGGAACTAAAAGTAGACCTGCCATATGATCTTGCAATTCCTCTACTAGATATATGCCCCGATGACCAAAAACATTTTACAACAAGACATTTGCACCAAAATGTTTACTGCAGCCCAATTCATAATTGCCACATCAGGGAAGCAGCCTAAGTGCCCATCAACCCATGAGTGGATTAACAAATTGTGGTATATGTATACTACAGAATACTACACAGCCATAAAAAAGAGGGAGACATTGCATCTTTTATGTTTACCTGGATGGAGCTTAAACATATTCTTCTTAGTAAAGTATCTCAAGAATATTTATTGGAAGAATAAGTATCCAATACTCAATACTATTATGAAAGCAATATATAATCACCTACATATTCATACAAATGATAAAATATAACTATAGTCCAGAATGAAGGTGAGAAGAGTAGGGGGAGGAGAAGGGGAGCATACTTGGTGGGACCTCACCTAATGTGCATAATGCAATGGTACATTTCAAAGATATTAAGAGTAGAGTATAAATAAATGTCTTACCTCAACAAATAAGTAAGTGAGGTAATGGTTATATTAACAAGTTTGATGTAAGCTTTCCACATTGTATATCAAATCATCACACTGTACCCCATAAATGCATTAATGTACACAGGTACAATTTAATAAAAAAAGCAATTATTGAAAGTATGTGTAAGTACAGAAATAATATCAGCTAAATAATTCTCATGACCTGTTAATGTGCTAGGAAGTGATTCACCATGTAACTAAATTAAATATTTTTTGAAAGCAGAAACCAAATCTTTTTCTTCTTTGTAGTCCCATAGCAAACTGAGAAAGACTAATCCAATGACAACTTTTTCATTTTCTCTGAATAAAAAATTAAGCTGCTAAGATAGAGGAAAAGAGCACTGGATTGGGAATTCTAGAATCTATTTCCTAATCTTAGGTTCAGTGTGCATTTTAGGCCAATCATTTTAGCTTCACTTTCCTCAAATTGTACCTGTGTACATTAATGCATTTATGGGGTACAGTGTGATGCAAATGAAAGAATTACACTTACATTACACAGACTCTAAAATACCTTTTTGATCTTGTGCTCCAAGATCCTACAGAAGTAAATACTTTAAATCTTAACAATATGAGCTTTTTTGAAGGATAATATTCTGCATTTCTCTAACTTCTAAGAGACTATATTTTCATTAAAACTTATTAATAAAATACCATTCTTGGCAATACCAAGTTTAAAAATTTCATAATATGTGAGATTTAAATGTAATACAACTAAATTTCTTATAAATAAACAAGAATTAGGATTTTATTTTCCTGAATGGTCCCATATTTCAAAGTGGCCTAGATTATTAATGTTAGGGGCCTGAATCCTTTCTCCTCCTCCCCTCCCAGAACAAAAGGCCTACCTGTCCTGGCCCTAAGGGTTCCACTGGAAAGACCTTAGCCCACCAAAACCTTCCAGCAACCTGTGGAATCTTCCTCCTCCTATGCCTCATATAAAAACAAACTCCCTGCTATCCTTGGTGCAGCCACCATCTTTGCCCAGTCCCCTTTAATTAAACGTGGCCTGAACCTCTCCTATCTCATCTCTGGGTACACTGCTGAATGGCACTCAATTAAAAGTAATTGATTTATAATAATAATAATGATTATAATGGGTCATATACTACATTAAGGATTCTTCCTAAATTATCTTATTGAACCATCATCAATAACTCTTCAAGATAGGAATTATTATTTATTGATTTTACAGGTAAATAGAACAGGTGAGAAAGGCTATATGATTAGCAAAAGTTATAGTAAAAATGATATAAAAGTAATTTAAGTGTTTCTGAATACAAATTTTGAGTTTCAAATTGAAAGAAAAACTAAAGAGCAAAAGCCAATCATACCTATAGAGAAAGAAAAATAAAGATTCATACCGCTTTCTCCATGAAGTCAAATTCAGGAGCACAGGTATATATTAAGGTATCAAAATCTGTATACCTTAATATTCTGGCTGCAATAAGATCACTCAAGCGAATCTGAAAGAGAAATAAAGTAAAATGAATTAAAAGTACACAAATTACTGTAGTCAGTAGTAATTGATTTGATATAAGTTTAATGAAATCTACAGAGTAGATAAACCTAAGCTACATAACACGTCTCTCAAAGAAATCAAAAGGCAATAAATAGTGAACCAAATGTATCATGTGCTGACTTTTTAAAGTAATTGAAAATAAAGAGAAATCTCAAGAAAAATTGAAAACAGAAAGAGGTCAAAAAACTAAACAGGAAGATGATAAAGAGTGAGACAAAAATCAACATTTGCTGGGAAGAAATCACCATTCAGTTGCCATGAAAAACCAGTTCACCACACATTTATAAGTTATAAGCAAACTTTCTTCCATGTATTTTCATTTTCACAAAGCTTCATATGCTGATTATAACATTTGGTACTTGACATTTTCTAGTCATAATTCAAGCTAATAAATATGAAAGCGGATCCTCATAAGAATCTCAACAATTAGGCCTTAAAAATAAACACCAATAACTCTAAACCCAAGGTAATATTCCTATTTTGTACTGATTATTTACTACCTATTGTTGATGAGATAATTTTGTTTCTAATGAATTCTCAGAAAACCAGAAAATAAACAATATCTGGCATATAAAATCTTAATTCAAATTATATTATAGGGATAGAAGTTACCGTGTAACAAGTTTGATAATTATCAGTGTTTTTTACTCATTCATTATTCTTCTTACCTACCAATACTCAAGGATAATTTAGAGTTGCACTTTAGTTTTCTAGTTTAGGGTAGGCTTGGTGACTAAGAATAATTTAACCAAAAACCAATATAATTTTATGTCTTTCTCATAGTTATCATATAAAGGAAGCCACTTGGGAACCCAAAGGAATGGGTGGCAATGTGGAGTAAGAAAAGAAACAAAATCACAGACCAACTTAAGATAAATGATTCAGAAAGTCTAAACAAAGTTCATCATAAAATATAAACCATAAAGGCTCAGTGCCTGTAGCTTAGCAGCTAGGGCGCCAGCCACATATACTGGACTTGAATCCAGCCTGGGCCTGCCAAACAACTACAACCAAAAAAAAAAAAAAAAAAAATAGAAATAGCCAGGTGTTGTGGTGGGTGCCTGTAGTCCTGGCTACTTGAGAGACTGAGGCAAGAGAATTGCTTCAGCCCAGGAGTTAGATGCTGCTATAAGCTGTTACATGCCACTGCACTCTAACGAGGGTGACAAATGAGAATCTGTCTCAAAAAAAAAATATATGTATATATAAATAAATATATATGTATATGTATATATAAAGAAATATATATAAATATATGTGTATATGTATACATATCAACCCTACAAAATGAAAAGGGAAAGAAAAGAAAGCATCAGACATATCAGAGAACAAAAGCAACAAGTAAACCTAAAGAATTACTATGTAAAGCTAGCAATAAATGAGAAATAAATGCTTATGCTTATAAATTATATTTGACATAAACATGTATTTATTGAATAGTAATAACTCCTGACCTTTTAGAGAGGGGCACTATATAAAGTAAATTCCACAGCAGACTATTGAATGATACACTGATGAAGGCTTATTTCTAAACAGAAAGAGCTAGAAATCAAAAGTAAATTCATGCACTATTTTCTATTCTTTAAACTAGCTAGTTAAGTAGGAACTTATACCTTGAAAAGGGCATTATTTATGACAGCCTTACAACAAACATAAAATATCACATGAGTTAAGTGTTCTATATAAATTCTAGAAAATGAAAAGATAGAATAAGAAAGGTCTTAAAAATATCAAATTACATCATAATTTTAGTCCATATTTATAAACAAATAAAACTATATTGAAGTTTAGAAAAAGTTCTTTATTTCAAAGCTAAGGATAGGTGGCTCATGTTAACAACTGCAATAAATGGATTATTTATATTTTAACCAAAATGTCAACAAATAACTACTTAACAAATTGCTAGATTTTCCCCTAAAACATTAAGCATTTGATGATATATTTTGTTCTTGCCAAGTCACAAGGATCAATGAACTACAGGACTATATTTTAATTCTGGCAGTAACTAGCTTGGGGATCTTAAAGAAGGCACTTGCTCCCTATAAAATGAAAAGAATAGATAGTTTCTATGTTTTCATATAGCTACATATTTATAAAAACTCCTATGTTTTAACAATGAAGTACATACATGGTCTGAAACACCTAAGATTTTAGATGTCAGATATTTCAAAATGATTGTTCCACACCACCAAGCACTACCTTGAATTAGCTGGAAAATAAAACAGAAGTCCAGTATTAAAAATTATACATTACCATGATAAAACATTCAGTCACACCCATAAAAAGCAAGAAAATTTTAATCATGTGAAATATATTACTGAGGGATCTATAGTGAGGTCTAAAAACAGCAATGTTCCTTTAGAAGAAATTTTTAGTTCTTATTTTTTTTTTATTTCAAATTATTATGATGTACAAATTTTTAGGTTACGTTGTTCTCCCTTCCAACATGAAGTTCAAGTTGTAGAAGAGTCCTTCACCCAGGGGTGAAGGCAATCAGAGGAGATCAAACTTTCACTTTTTGCAAATGATATGATTGTATATTTCACTCAACTGCACAACTCCTAGAAGTGATTAAGGAATACAGCAATGTCTCAGGATACAAAATTACCCCTCACAAATCTGTAGCCTTTATGTATACCAACAATAGTCAAGGGGAAAAAACAATCAAGGAGTCTATTCCCTTTACAATAGTGCCAAAGAAATATCTTGGAGTTATCTAACTATGGACGTGAAAGATCACTATAAAGAGAAATATGAAATTCTGAGAAAAGAAATAGCCGAAGATGTTAACAAATGGAAAAATATACCATGATCATGTCTGGGAAGAATCAACATTGTCAAAATGTCTGTACTACCTAAAGCAATCTACAGATTTAATGTGATCCCTATTAAAGCACCTCTGTCATACTTTAAAGATCTGGAAAAATTGTACCTCATTTTATATGGAAACAGAAAAAACCTCAAATAGCCAAGACAGTACTCAGGAATAAAAACAAATTGGGAAGAATCATGCTTCCAGACTTCAGACTATACTATAAATTAATAGTGATCAAAACAGCACATTACTGCCACAAAAATAGAGAGGAAGATATATGGAACAAAACTGAAGTGCAAGAGATGAATCCAGACACTTATCATCATTTTATCTTTGATAAGCCTGTCAAAAATATAAATTGGGGGAAGATTCCTTATTTAACAAATGGTGTTGGGTGAACTGAATGGTGACCTGTAGAAGACTGGAACAGGACCGACATCTTTCTCCTCTAACAAAAATTGACTCTCACTGGTTAAAGGACTTAAACTTAAGACATGAAACTATAAAAATTCTTGGGGAGAGTGCAGGGGAAACACTTGAAAAAATTGGCCTGGAATAATACTTTATGTGGAGGACAATCCAGGCAATTGAAACAACATCAAAAATACATTACTGGGATCTGATCAAATTAAAAAGCTTCTGCAATGCCAAGAACACACTAAGTAAAGCAAATTGTCCTCAGAATGGGAGAGTATTTTTGCAAGTTATATTTCCAACAAAGGCCTAATAACCAGAATCCACAGAAAACTCAAAACTTATTAATTGGAAAAAGACAAGTGATCCCACTTCATTGCAAGAGACATGAACAGAAGCTTCTCTGAAGAAGACAGGTACAAAGTCTACAGACACATGTAAAAAGGCTCATCATCTTTAATCATCAAAGAAATGCAAACCAAAACCACTTTGAGACAGCATCTAACTCCAGTAAGAGTAGCCCACATCACAAAATCCCAAAACTACAGATGTTGGCATGGACATAGAGAAAAGGGAACACTTCTGCACTGCTGGTGTGAATGCATGCTAGTATGTTCCTTTTGGAAGGAATTTTGGAGAACACTCGGGGATCTAAATGTAGACCTGCTATTTCTCTTCTAGGTGTATATCCAAAAGACCAAAAATCATATGGCAACAAAGATATTTGCACCAGATTGTTCACTGCAGCTCAATTCATAATTGCCAAGTCACAAAAGAAACCCAAGTACTCATCAACCCATAAATGGATTAATAAATTATGGTATATGTATACCATGGAATACTATGCAGTGTTAAAAAACGGAGACTTTACCTCTTTTATGTTTACATGGATGAAGTTGGAAAATATTCTTCTTAGTAAAGTATCTCAGGATTGGAAAAAAAATATCCAATGTACTCAGTACTACTATGAAACCAATTTATAATCACTCACACTTTCATATGAAAGATGAATTACAACTATAGCCTAGGATGAATGAGGAAGGAAGGGGGAGGGAAAGAGAAGAGGGTGGTTTGATGGACGATTAAAAGGGGGACCACACCTTTGGGGCATATGGCAAGTACAAGTTGGATGTATCAGGGATTTAACACAAATGTCTTAACATTGTAATTGGGTAAATGAGGTGAAGGTTATGTTAATTAGTAAGATGTTAAGCACTCCAATTTGTACAAATAATCAACACATTGAATCCCATAATGGCATAAATGTATTCATGATCTATGTACAAATGACTTAATTAAAAAAAACACATGCCCACATGAATGATAGAAAACTTTTCAAAGGCAAAGAATTCAAACTGCTATAAAATATATAATAAGACTAGAATTCTATACATCCTGACTCTGAAGAAAGTTTTTACAAGTTATTTCTTTTCTACAGGGAGAATGGGAAATGAAGACCCATTCTGGGCAATGGAAAGCACCTGTAGAAAAAAAGGAAAATTAAAAAGTAAGCTGAGATCGCTTCTTGGACTTTGGCTAAGATCAAGTGTAAAAAGTAAGCTGAGTGAGTCAGAACAAAGAAAAGTCAGCTAGTTTACATTTAAGCTAGCCATTGCTAGCAAGCTTCCCGCCTTTTCTGAAATTCTAGCCTGTTGGGGATATAGCTTACAAACACCCCTGGGTCTGTGAGCACTCTGAGGAAAAAAGGTCATAGAAGAGGCTATGACAAGACCTAGAAAGATCCATTAACTGGGACATCTCCTGCCCAGTAAACAGGCAAAGCAGATACCCATTGTAGAGATTTGCATTTGCCTGGAGCTGAGATCAAAGAAGTAGCTCAATCCCTGAGATATGGCAGAAGAGCTTATATCCCTTATCACAGAAGAACATCCTCTGTGGTGGTGATGGGAGGGAAATTGCTCTTTCCCACCGATTTTTCATAGGAGATTAATATGGGTGGCGTTTTACTCCACAGGGAACTAGTGGAGTTTACAACCTCCCTCGAAATCTGTGTGTGTAATCTCAAGAGGGAGGTTCTCCCAATACAAGACTCAGATTTCAAGGTATCCTTAATGGTATAACAATAACAAAAGGAGGTGATACGCTCAATCAGAGAAACCGCTGGCATCTTTGTTCCCTCTCTCATCTTACCCTCTGGGCAAATAGACTTTAATAAAAGCAGAGGGGGGCAAACACTCCATGCCATTGCCAGAATTCCACAAATGGGCAATGGACTCGAGCTCCCACTTTTAATTCAATTCCATATCTCATGTCTCTTTCTTTACTGTCATTTCTCACTCTATTATTTCTTCTCTTGGTCACTGCCAGTTTCCACAGGTCTTAGCAGACCCTGATCTCGTGGCAGGACCAAATTTCTCTTAAGAAAAAAGAGCTATGTGTTTACTTCCAAATATTATTTCTCCGCTAAAAATCCATTTTCCCAAATACTACGTTTAAAAGTTTGTCTACAACTCTTATAGACATGTATGAACCCATCCTCCTCAAGAAAAAAAAATTAATTTAAAAATGTAAGAGTTCCTTTTAAAAAGAGAAACATGAACTAAAAGTACAAAGAGACTCCTGTTTATTGTTTATTTTTGGCTATCCCTAATTAAAAAGGGAGGAAACATGGTCTTCTGGGTAGCCTGAGGATACTGATAGCAGTCTACATCTATCCCTTTCCACAGATCAACCAACAAGTAGAACACTACAACCACACATACAGAAAACAGCTAAAAGCACAAACTTCAATTACCTGTAAATAGAAAAGAACAAATGTAGTAGAGGTAGATGTTAAGTTCTTGTCCTAAGCTTTTGAAGAGAGTAAGTGGAAATCCACAAAACTATACAGAAGAAGAGGAAAGTGAGTGGCCCAAAAGTGATCTAAAATAATCTCAGAAAGAGAAAAGTCCACATTCAGTGTAAAAAGAGCCCCTGTAGATTGGCGAATGAAGTACAAAGTGGAAAACACCAAGAGTGTTCAGGATAAAAAGTATTAATGTAAGAGAAGTATCACTTCTGGGAAGAAAAGAGAATAAAAAGGGAGAACAACAAGGGAAAATTTAGCATCTGTCAAGGCAAACAGGAACCATTCCTCCTCCGCCCTCCCCCCAAAAAACAAGACAATCAATCACTACTGCCATCTCAAAAAAAAAAAAAAAAAGAAGAAGAAGAAGAAAAAGGAAACAATATTCATTGAAGGAAAAACATGCTCATTGATAGAAGAGGCTAAACTTATAGTAGAAAACATCAACCTTGTCCACAAAATAATCAGCTGAAAGATGTCTACATATCCAAACAAAGCTTCTATTAGAAAAAAATCGAGTCAAATACAGCATTAATGAAATCTGTACAACTGATCAATAAAATTTCACAAAGCAGAAGAAAACCATTATGCAGAATGAGAAGCTGAATTAAATATCCTCAAATAAGCATTCAGAGACATTAAAAAAGCAACTTAATGAGAAATTCAAAAACTAAAAATAGAAATTAAAAAAACAAAGTTTATTAAACACACAAAAGAAATGGAAGAAAATGAGAATATTACAAAAAATGAAAACTAAATTATGATGATTAAAGGAGATGAGATTTAAGTAAATGTTTAATAGTGACACTCAAGTAAAGACAACAAAACAATCACAAAGAACAAAATTTAGAGAAGGAAGTAAAAAAAATCAGAGAAAGCTATAGAAATTTAAGATAGGCAAATACTTATAAATGGAGTCCCTGTAAAAGAAAAACAAAGCAATGAATCAAAACTAGTATTTAAATCATAATCTAAGAAAACTTTTCAGAAATAAAACAAAACATGAATATATACTTGAAAGGTGTAAAGGACCCATTAGGTCCTAGAAAAATTAATCTGGTGTGGTAAACTAACTCATGACATACTCTATTCTAATAAAGCTATTAAAATGAAGAAAAATTTCTCAGAGCTTTTAGGCATAAAAGTCATGTAACTTTTAAAGGCAAAAGAATTTGACTAGCATCAGACTTGTAAAAAAGAAACATACAAATCAAGATGACACTGTAAAAGCATTTTTAAAAAACTTAAGAAAGTGAGAACCAAGGACCTTACATCCAGCCAACTGGTCATTCAAGTATAAAGGTTATAGAAGAATAGTTTGAATATGCTGTAATTGAGGAAATATTAAGTGTCCTAAGTGTAAAAAATATTAAAAATTAAAAGAATCATGTACAGAAACAACATGATATAATAAAATATAAATAAAATTTATAACAAAGATTTTCATATCATCTTACCAAGCAAAGCAAGACCCTAACTATCCTCTATAGAAGAGAGAAATTAAAAGAGATTCAGGACAGTGAAAAACAACATGGTGGCATGAGTTTACCATTAGATAAATGATAAGATAATTAGATTTCCATATTTGAAATTAAGGAAGACACTTAAAACAATGACCAAAAGAAAATTCATGGCCTCAAAAACTTACATTAATAAAAATGAAGGAATACATGGCCTCAAAAACTTACATTAATAAAAATGAAGGAAGTAAAAGTAAATGAATTAAGTCCCTAACAAAAATCTACGTAAAGAGTAAGAAAAACAAAATAAAAAGAGCAAAAAAAAGGAAATATTCAAAAGAAGAACAGTCTATTACATTTATTGCATGTGTATCTATTTTGTTGGGTTTTTCATGTCTTTTATTTATTTCTTATCTGCTTTCCAGATTTTTTCCCTTATCTTCAGTTTTCATAAGTTAAATTATGATGTACCTTGGCATGGGTTCGTTGTGTTTGTCCTACTTGAGAATTGCTCAGTTTCTTGACCCTGAACTTTTATGTCTTTTGCCACATTTGTTAAGTTTTAGCTATTACTTCTTCAAATACTTTTTAGCCCCACTCTTTTTTCCATTTCCTCCGAAATGTTGATAATATTTAATATTATATATTTTTTTGTTATGCCCCCACAGGTCCCCGAGGCTCTGTCATTTTTTCCCATTCTATTTTCTATTTAGATAGGGTAATTTCTATTGTTCCGTCTTCAAGTACACTGATTTCTTCTTCTGTCATATTCACTCTGCTATCAAGCCTTCCTGCTGAGTTTTTATTCCAGCTATTATATTTTTCAGTTCTATGATCTCCAAGTTGTTTCACTTTTTTAAGTTTCTATTTGGTGAGATTTTCTAATCTTTTCATTTGCTTTCAGAGTACTTAAAATTTGTCACTGAGCTATTTTTATGATGACTGATTTAAAACCCTTCTCAAATAATCCCAATATCCTATTAATCTCAGTGTTGACATCTGTTGATTCTCTTTTGTCATTGAAGTTGTTCTTTTCTTTATTCATGCAATGATAAATAGTTTTTCTACTATTTTGCACATTAGATATTATGTGGGAGACTATAGATCATATTTTAATATTCTATTTTGACATACAGTCATCTTATTTAAGCTTAGTAGGCAAGAGCTAGCCTGCTTTTCTGTATCATAGTTATTCTAACAATATAGTTTTCAGTGCCTTTTCAACACTATTCTGCCAGCTTAATTCACCTGGTGTCCTAGTGCTCTATCTCAGTCTCTACTTGTACTGCCCCTAGGAGAAAAACACACTTTCCAAGTTCTATTGGTACTAGGTGACAGGTGAATGATATAAGACTTGTGGGATGGTGGTGGGGGTGCTGGGAAGAGAACTCTTTTCTGGCCTGACTATTGTGGGCAGGGCTCTTGCTCAATGCCTGCTGGAGCCACTTACATGGGTACTATCCCAGATGAAGGATAGTAGATACCAGATCCACAAGATGGAGGGTATTTTCCTGGACTCACTATGCAAGTTTTAGGAGATGGCAGCCTATTATTATTTTCTTTGAGTTCTAGGGTACCCAGCCTGCCTTTCTATAGCATTGGACTGAGATCAAAGTAATGGCTATAAAATCATGCTTTCAAATATATACAATGTTTGCATGCATATATATAAGGTGAAAGGGGCTAGAAGGACACACTGGTAGCAATGAGTATCCCTACTACTTAAATCTTAGTTCCTAAATACTCTTCTCCACTAAAGGCAATATTAAAATTAGATGTGATCAATCATAAGTATCTTTCTTCATGTTGTTTTACTGTCATTTAATTAAAAATGGTAAGAATTTATTTTTTAAACTTTATGACAGAGTAAGATATGAAATATAATTTTTATTACATTTGGCATGAAAGAATTATTTGGAATAATAAAACAGATTTTTTTCCTTTTTCATTGTTTTCTATAAAAAGAGATATAAAAAGCCAGAATATCTTTGGGGTTGTTTGTTTATATGACTACTATAATTTGTCTCGATGACATAAATCTTCAGTTTCAAAACACAAATATATCCTGAATATTGGTTAAATCTCAACTTTTTCTTTCTTTAGATTTTTTTTTCCTTGATATTCTTGAGTTTAAAGCATAGTTAAATCTTGTTCTTTCTCATCTACTACTAAAAAATGTAGAAAACAGAATTTAAAATAATAAATTTTCATTTGAGTATACTTTGTCACAATTCTCCTAATGTCCATGGACACTGTTCTATTTATTGTTATTTTTCAATAGTTTGTAATTGAAATTTTGCCTTTCTTTGAAGTTGAGTTACTAAAGTGTCCAATTTTTTGAAGTGAAAGAACTATATAATAGAGGTGTCATGCCATCCAACAACTTAGTGGATAAATCTTTCTGAAATTTCATCACCAAGGATGGGAGAATGCCTCTAGCAAGAATTTTCTTGTAACTCACTCCATTTTGTTCTTTTGTATTTTGAACATAAATATACCTCCTGATTTTATCACAACTTTCCCAGGTTTATCCTCCATGATTGTATATTTTGTTTCCTAGTAAAACAAGTTATTAGGTAGGCCCTGCAACTCTGACTTGTCTTGATTTTTAAATTTCAGACAGATGATATTCATTCTTTATCTATGGGTCTTTGATGTTGAGTAGCTATATGTTTACATATTGTATATTGAGAGGATAAACCCATAGATAAAGAATCAAGAGAAGTCAGAGTTGCAGGGCCTACCTAATAACTTGTTTTACTAGGAAACAAAATACACAATCATGGAAGTAACATGGCCTATTCTTCTGCATCTTTGGGGAAAAGCCCAACAAAGATTAGGTTGATGCTCAGTTGAAATGAGAAGGGGCTGAGAGATTGTTGGAAAATATTAAAAGGACAAAAATAATAAGAGTCTAAATTTGGAAGGACAGGGAAAAAATGATGGATAGATGTAGCAGAAATAAAGGGGGAAGCTAGAAAAAAACTATAAACTGAGTTATTTTGAGGAGAAGGTTAAAGAAGCTAAAGAGAAAATGAAGATTAAAAGAAGATAAAAAGACTATATGGATATAGAAGAATGAAAAGTAAAGGAAAGGCGGAGCAAGATGGCGGACGAGTAACAGCTTCCTTGCGGCTAGGCACAGTGAGACTGGGGAGAGAGGACTTCAGGCATCTCTGCCAGGCGGGATCTGCCCAGAAACTTCCCTTTAGGGACACAGGGAGACAGTGTGAGGCTTCTGGACACCCTGAGGAAGGCTAAAGCGGCGGAGATTTGGCAAGTGGTTGCGTCTGTTCATTCGGTCTGATCCTGTC
>CAUYON010070250.1:0-52467 GCA_963573935.1 Arctocebus calabarensis | reverse complement strand
GAAGAGTGAAAGTTTAATCTCTTCTGATCCTATGTGGATGCCCTTGATCGCCTTTTCTTCCCTAATTGCAATGGCTAGAACTTCCATTACAATGTTGAAGAGCAATGGAGATAATGGGCAACCTTGCCTGGTTCCTGATCTAAGTGGAAATGACTTCAGTTTAACTCCATTCAATTCTATATTGGTTGTGGGTTTGCTGTAGGTGGCCTCTGTTAGTTTAAGAAATGTCTCTTGTATGCCAATTTTTTAAAGTGTTCTGATCATGAAGGGATGCTGGATATTGTCAAAATCTTTTTCTGCATCAATTGAGAGAATCATATGGTCTTTATTTTTTAATTTGTTTGTATTATTTCAAATATCATTGAGCATAAGTTTCAGAGAAATATATCATGTTTGGAAAATACAAAGAATTGATATTGAAAAGCAGAGAAAAAATATCTATTTTGTGAACTATACAAATTATCTATCAAGTGGTAGAGATTCCAAAATAGAGTTACCTGTTTTGTTATGGTTTTACTTCTTGGAGCACTAGCTTGCCTGAGACTAGCTTGAATGTATCTAAGTTTATAGAAGTATAAATTGGAAGATTTTTACTTTTTTTCAAATTTATGGGATGTTTTAAAGTAAGAATTTTAACACATGTATCAATCTCTGATTTATTTATTTATTTATTTGCAGTTTTTGGCCAGGGCTGGGTTTGAATCCGCCACCTCCAGCATATGGGGCTAGCGCCCTACTCCTTTGAGGTACAGGTACCATTCCATCTCTGATTTCTTAATGATTTTTTGTTTTAGTTAATGATTTCTTTCTTTCTCTCCGAGAATTTCATCTTTGCTACCATATCTTTTTGTATAGATGGTTTTGAGAATTTTCTCCTTAGAGTTACAATTTGGGTCCACATTTTTATTCTGCCACTTGCTGAATTCCTGGCATTGGGAAAGTTATACAATCTTTCTCACAGAAAAAAAAGTTATGGTATTATTATTATATATTGCCGACATATATTTTTGTGATGATAAAATATATTTGTGAATACCAAATCTTTAGCACAGAGTTCAATATATTTTACTATTAAAATAAATTAATGGAATTACTATTACCACTAATTATCATAAGTTGGACTGAATTACAGTCCTTCCTCCTTAAATCATTTTCTAAAATTTATTTTCATTGTTGAATTAATTACCAACATTTCTTGATTATTTAAAACAATAGTTAGACAATTCAATTCATTAGTCTAATTCAAACCTAGACTTTTCTTATCATAAAAAGAGAAAAGGAGAAAACTCAAGGACCTTGAGATTGTGTGGGGCTCAGCAGATCATCATAGAGCCCCACACTCACGTAAAGAAGGTGGGTCCAATCTATATTGAAGAGTCACTACATATGACATTGAACTATGACATTGGAATAATAGACTGGGGCCAGAAGATCACTATAAACCAATGTGGAATCTTTACTAATCCATATTGGCAATTTTCAAATGAAATTATTAGCAAGCTGTCTTTATTATATCTCCCTTGAACTTTTTATTGTTTCTGAATGTCTATTTTACTAGAGATTTAAAAACATCATTTAGTTTTTGTTCACAAAAGTTAGAGTGAAAGCATTGTTAAATGTTTTCGATGACTCGAACACTCTTCAGGGCATTTTATATATCCCATGGCGTGTCACAACATCCTTCTGAAGAGCCTGTCATGATCTCATCTTATGTAACTTCCAAATAATGAAATAATTGACCCAAGAGCTCTCACCTAAAAAGTAATGAAGGGCAGCATCCATAGCTAAGTGAATAGGGCACCAGCCACATACACTGAGGCTGGAGGGTTCAAACCCAGTCTGGTCCAGCTAAAGCAACAATGACAACTGCAACAACAATAACAACAACAACAACAACAAAACCTGGGTGTTATGGTGGACACCTGTAGTCCCAGCTACTTGGGAGGCTGAGGCAAGAGAATCACTTACGCCGAAGAGTTTGAGGTTTCTATGAGCTGTGACACCATGGCACTCTACCCAGGGTGACAGCCTGAGACTCTGTCTCAATAAATAAATAAACAAACAAACAAATAAATAAGAATAAAAAGTAATGAAGACTATCGGATGGAGTAATTTGGGATAAGTTCTGGCCTTACTACTGGCAAGCTAGGTGAACTTGTGCACATATATATTACTCAAAATTTTGTTTCATTATATATTTAATTAGAAATGAAATATATTTCATAGAATTTTTATAAAAATTAAATGAGATAATGTGTATAAACATACCTTATAAGCTGGGTGAATTTTAAATGTATGTGAAATACAAGAATATAGAAGAGAAAAGATGTGCACACATGGCACTGAATGTCATAACAGAGGTGTGACCAGAAAGAAGGGTAGGGAAAGGGGAAGTTACACTGACAAAGACTCTAAGATTGCATGTGATGCTACCACATCAGAGAGGGGAGAGATGAGCATTATAGGTAGAAACCAGAGTATAATTGAGAGGAAGAGTCACTACATGTGACATAGAACTACAACATTGGAATATAGACTGGGGTCAGAAGATCACTATAAGCCAATGTGGAATCTTTACTGATAAGTCATATTCAATTTTAAATGTATATATTGATAGGGATTTTACAAGTTTACTGGAAAAAAATCAAATTTATTTTAATAAACATTTACATGGCCCATTATACATATTCATTCATTTAATTTTTATGACAGTCCTGGGAAGAAGGTATTATAAATATCACCACATTAGAGGCAGGAAAATGAGGCATAAAAGCAAATTGTCAAAGAGAAATAGCACTGACCACTTGTTAAAGGCAGCAAGATAGATGGTATTTAGTCAGCTGCAGTAAGGGAGAGAGACTATAAATTGAAACTCCAAATAAGAGTAAGATAACTCCGGTTAGAAAAACAATAGCAGATAGGTAACAGAGAGAGGATATGGGTGAGTGGAAAAGGGCAACCAGAATGGGGTTGTGGGCTAGAGGGAACCAAAAAGAGACTACGAGAAAGGGAAGATTACAGGCCAGGGAGCAAGCAGATAATTACTGAGCATGATTTGGCTAATGGGTTGGACATGATATATTTTGCAGTTGGAAGCACTGCATTTTATTGAGCAAAAACGCAGTATGTGGGTTGAGGTCACCTTTAAGACATGTCCTGATACAGGTGGCTAAACTGATGTGTTTTGCCAAGCTAAACTTCAGTCAATCCTTTCAACACTGTATTTGGGTAAACTTTTTGTGCTATAGGGGGTTTACAGTTCTGAGCAGCTTCTCTCATACACTTAGTGACTGGCAGGGTTGGCCTTCCAGCCCCAGCCTCTGGCTTCTGAGTGCATGATGCCCCTCTGCGTCAACTTACCACTTACTGATTGCTAAACTTTACATTTATTCCCTTGTAACATTTATGACTCAATGGATGCACATTCAGATGTCTAGATCTCTTTGAGTAGCCCATGAAGTTTCAGAAAATCTCAGGCATATTCACATGTTTTATCTTGGATTCCTGAATATGATCCAAGGAAGATCTATGGGACATCGTGTGAATCTCTGGCAATGGCTTTTACAGGAGTATGTAAACCTGGGTTGGAGTCATTCCCATTCATTTTGTTCTACATGTCCTCAATCATCCTCTTTGTTAAGAAAAGTGAAAGTGCAGTAACTGAATGGTTGGACCCTTTTTAAGCTTATAAAACAGAACAAAATGAACACACCCAACAGCAACAAGACAGTAAAATTGTGCTGAGCCTCCTCTTCTAGGTCTTTCTTAACCTCTGTTGACAACATATCCTTTGTTTAAGTGATTTTGTATTTGACCACACATCTTTTAGTTTTTACCAAATTACTAAATTGAGTTTTTCCTGGTTTCTTTTTGATACCAGAACTTGATCTTCTCTCCTGGCTGGTCCCCCAAATCTGAAACTGGAATTTCACATTCTTGGTCTTGGTGATTTGAAGAATAAATCCACAGACCACAGATCAGTGGTAAGACAGAATTTATTTACAGAAAAGAAGACAAGAAAGACTAAAGCTCCCGTAGGGAGAGAAAAGCTTTCTCCGTTTCTCTCCCGGTCCCTCCTGGTCTCCCTGTTTTTCTCTGTCCCGGCTCTTTGTCTAGGGGTATATATAGGTGCATGGGTTTCTTCTGTATGAGGCCAGGAAATGAATGGACACAGTCTCTTCTGCTGGGGCACGGTGAATGAATGTAGGACTGAATGGACACAGGCCCTTCTGCAGGGGCAAGGTGAATGAATGTATTAATGAATGGACACAATGCATTCAGGCAATTGAGGCCTAGGAAACTTACATGAAATTGACCAAGGCATAGGAAATGGGTGTTCATTCTGTATTTAGTCATAAGTGCAAAGTGAAGGAGATACCAAGGCACCGGTGTCTCCCCAGCAGTTGTCTGGCCCGTTTGGCTATTGGAGCCTCCGGTGGGGATCGGAGGTTCTCCCCTTGCCTATCATCCAGCCCGCTGGTTTCTCAGCAGGCTGCCACCGCACCACCACCGCCAAGGTGAAGGTGGCAGGTCCCCCAGCTCAGCTCGGCTGAGATGGCTGGGGGCACCTATTCTGTATCATTGTCACATGGGTCCCAGGCACATAAATTATACCTAACATGCAAAATCATTCTTACACGTACAGATTTACTTTTTTCTAAAAAAGTTTATATAAAGAAAGAAAATGGAAGACAACACACAGGTGAGGAAGACAGAAAAAGAAAGAGGCAAAGGAGAGACAGTTCTAGAACATGTGGTGCCTACTAAATGCAGCCTAGACCTCAGCAGAGATGCTTTAGCTCCGTTTCCTTGCATTGAAAGGATGGAAGGTCTCATTCAGCGTCACTGTTATCTGAGTTTTCCTGGTGGAAGCTCACAGGGATCAAGCAGAGAAGTGCCCCCTTCTAATAAGCAAAAAGAAGTTCCAAGTCCGATGTGATACAGTTACTGTTTTTAAATGGAGGGAGGGATAATAAACACACATGAGTTCTACGGAATTGAGGAGGGGAGAGAAGATAAGAAAGAATTATATGGCCCGTAAGAATTCATGTAGGTGGTGTCAGTAAAAATAAAACTCTAACTCCAGACAATTTTGAAATGCTCTTAGGCTGCATAATGTAGCAAAATAGAACCAATGTAAGAACAGGCATGTTTGGAAATAGCCTTGGGCCATGAATATCCAGCTAGGATTATTTTTTGTCATTAGTAACTTTACAGCTTCAACTTTCCATCTGTGCGTGTGTCCTTCTCACCCTGTGTCATCATCAAGCTGATGAAAGAGAGGAGCCCATTCCTGTGCACAAATTAAATGAAAAGAAAGAAAGAAAAAGCTATATTAAACATTTAAAACACACATACAATCAAAACACTCGGGTTTCGGCACTTCAAGACACCTTAATTTCCATCAGCGGGTGCAGCTGTGCACTTCCCACAGTGCAAAGTCTCATGAAGGGTATATTAATTAAGTCATTATTCCCTGAGAGATAGGTATAATTACAAATCTTCTCACCATACTATTTTGAGTTTCCAAAATTCAGTAAGTTAGAGGTTGAATGTGCTTCTTTTTTTTCCCCTTCAAGATGCCACTGCACTAAAAAAGCCAACAAAAAAAAATCCCACTGTGAGCAAAACAATCAAACTCTTCATTGTAAGAGAGTTATCAGAAAATAGCCTTAGAGAGATGATCCATTTGCCCCTTATGAGAACTATGGTCACAAATTTCTAACAAAAGTAACCCTCACATGGTTAGGAATATGCAGATCTAGGGAAAGATTACCCTAGGCTCTCCCTTCTCCCAACCTTACAAAGATGCAGTGTATGTTTTCAGAATGGAGAGAAAAGACAGAGCAAAATGGTTCACCGTTTCAATCTCCTTATAAGAAATTTAATAAAAGGTTACCTGTAGTATGGTTATATGAAAAACTCTTAATACTGAATATTCCATAGGGTAATCCACAGAGTTTACATGCATTTATGAAAATCAAGAATTTTGAATCACTAGGAAACAAGATTGCATTTTTGTTGAAGCACACAGTGATTTTTTTTTCCATTGCTAGATATAAATTTCTATTCTTCCATCAAATAGACTGCAACATTTAAGATTAGAACCAAGATACTCTAGTTAGAGATCAAAATGTCATTTTAATACATCTTAATCAAACCAGCCTTCCACCAGTGGATAGTGAGAAGGTAACATCTAAATGCTGCTGATGTGTGTTTGGAAACTAGCTTCCCCCGTGTCTTTGTAGCCAATTTAGAGTATGGAATACTTCATTTCACAATCTAAGACCTTCTGAGCCTTCGGTAGAATGTCTGTCTCTAGTTTTTAATTCATGTCCAGTGACCTTTGTTTGTATTGTCTGTGCTAGGTCTGTTCAACTGTGTATGTGTGCAATCTATCTCTGCTACACACTGTCTGTTAATGGTTACCTCTCTTAGAATTAGAAACCTGACAGTAGATTTTATGTCTTTGCATTTTGCCAAAACTCTTCAGCCTGGCATTTTAGGTTCTCCCAATGGTTCACCTCATCCTATCTTTCCATCCCTACTTCTGGAATGTCCCTTACAAGGGCCTTCATTTCAGTTCAGTTAGTCCTACGATATGTAACATAGTAGAGAAGCAAAGTTGAGAACTCCAAACACAGGTCCACTTTTTGAACAAGTTGCTTAACCTCATTCTGGCTCAGTTTTCATGTCTATAAAATGAAGGTGAAGAATCTATATCACTGAGTTGAGAAACTTACATGGTTTTATCCGTGTAAAATGATCACTCGGTTGTTCATAAGTCAATGCCAGGTTTTATCATTTGTCTCTAATAGTTATTGTGCTTTCCAGCTTCCATTGTCTTGCTCAGTAGACCATGTGATTCTTTGCCTTTCTGTCATGCCAGAGCAAGCAGATCCTCCTCCCCTGTGAAGATGTTCTTGATCTCTCCAGCACAATGAACTATATCTGATCTCTCAGTTACAAAACTTAACAAATGTATTGTTAGCTCTTTCTTACAAAAAAAAAAATAAGATAATGTCCTTCAATGTACATACATTAGAGGAATGCTACAAGACACTTTGGCATTGTTTATAATGATGGTCACATACAAATATACTCAAACTGCTGTCTCATTTTCCAACTTGGTGTCACTTCAATTCCCCTTGCTTCCAGATTTCTTATGATATTTTCTGTCCATGCCATTTGTTGGCATTTACATTTTTTTTAAAATTCCATGTTGTCATTTTAATTTGTTCTTTTGTGGACCAGGTATCTGTATTTTTCTCTGTATCCCATTAGGCTGCTGTATGTCTCTTTCTGCTTCAAAATGGCCAAAAAGACTACAAGTAGAATCATGGTCATTTGTCTCCAGGTGAAAAATCACACAATGAGTCATGAGACACCCAGGTTATGGGATGGACACCCTTTAATATGTCCCGTTTAAAACGCTGCCTTAGGTAGATACCTCTCACCTTTGTCAGCAGAGCTTTTTGTAAAACCGACTGACCTGTTCTCTGAATCAATGATTGTCTAATAAGATCCCAAATATGGAGGAGGGGTAGCAAGTTGGCCACTGGCAAAATATCCACGTGGTGCATGCCTCTATCAGGGATTTTCGAATGAGGAAGAGCTAAGGCCCCAGGCCCTTTTGTTTATGGAAAGTGAGTGGAGAAGAAACCAAACCTTCTGGAGAGTGTGGGAAGTGGCCTTTTCAAGCAATGGGAGCCAGACCATTCTATGCTTTGACCTCTTCTATCTCATTACCCAAAGCTAGTTAGTTACATTCAGTTTGCTAACTTCAAAGAGAGTGAAAACTGTGACGCTGCCATGTACCAAAGAGAGACAAGAATAGGAGGAAAACTTGATGTGACAGCACTAATCCATCAATACGTGCATTTTCTTACCATTGGCCAAAATAAATAACAGAATCTGACTTACTGCAGATAATTATTTTTACTGCCAGGTTGACTCCTCTCTCTCCCAAATACATTTCTCTAGTTATGTTATTAACCCGACTCCAAACTCCAAACTTCCCACACAAACACATCAAACAGAAAGACCAGTGGGGTCCTACGTGTAGGGACTTGCTTCTTCCTCTGCCCTGACCATGACTTCCCTCTCACATACTGTTTTCCTACTTCACTTCAAGTTTTCTCTGGGGAGACCAGAGTCACAATGCATTTGGACAAATGAGAGTCTATGCTGGATAAGCTACAGTGCTCCTTCTCCTTGCTTTTTAAGGCTATCATTTCCCCAGCTTTGTAGACCGACTCGTCAGCTGCACGAGACAGCTAGTCTGTGGACCAGGGATGTTGACTGAGGAGGATTTACAAGCTTGACTTGGCTGCAGGGCTGTACGACAGAGCTGGCTTAGGTATCTGGCACAGGTATTTTATCATTATTTGTTGTGGTTACCCGGGGACCATAAGAAAAAGACTGGCAACCAATCAAGAGATTTTTCTGACAGCTGAGAAGACAGATGTGAGCATGGAGAGACCGGGGGAGGTATTCTTCATAGGACACTTAATATGCTGTATATCCTTGCTCGGAGTTTGATAGAGACTCACTAATGTGGCTTTGACTTTTCAAGTAACCTCTGCAGGAAATCTCTCTGCTCTTTGGGGAAACCTTCGTCTTGAGTGAAGAACAGCCCCTGTGTAGGTAATGCTCATATAGGACATATGCACAAAATCTCCATTTGGGTTCATTAATCATTTTTATTATGACCAAATTATTCAAGGCTATAAGATATAATGAAAGAAATATCTTGTTAATACCAAAATGTCCAAGAGAGTGCTTAGGGAAATTAAATAGACTGGAAAACATATGCTGGATGTCTTACAAATTAGAATTTGTAAATAAATGATTCTGGTTTAATCACATGGCAATTTACAGAGACATTTTGAGTAAAAATGATCACATCATAGTCTCTGACAAGAATTTCATACAGATTGAGCTATTTGGCTTGCTGCATGAGTAGTTTTAGAGTTTTTATTTCTCATTAATCTTTTTAAATACTTAGTTTATTATTTTACTCAAGAGTTCTGATTTTTAAGTCAATTATGCTATCAATTTTGAAATACAGCTCAAAGTCTAATCTGTTATCAACTTTTGAACTCACGACCTGCCACGACCCTGATAGCCTTACATGTCCACTGTTAGATAGCAAGGCCAATGCTTACTTTTTATGGAATGTAGTTAGTCTGCGGCTACAATTTTGTGCAGCTGTATCATAAACTTATTGGTTTTGATGAGAAAAGAGAAGCCAAAGCTTGGATTCTAGGTACCTGGACTCACAGAGGCAGATAGGAACTCCAGGACCCCACAGTTAGCTTATCAGTTAATACAGTCAAGTGAGGTTGTGAGCTGGGGATGTCATCTAATGCAGTGACAGGCATTTAGTGAGGATGGAAGAGGTTGGGTGTGGAGAGGTAACATATAGATGCAGTTCCATGGCAGCAGGGAAGCATCCCTCAGGCGATCTTTCCAATTCTTTTAAGGCTTGTGGCTGTGTTGCACCTAGGTGGGGTGATATTACTAGATTTAGAACAATAAAGGTGAATGGAAAGGACGTGAGCAACTTCTCAGTCATCTCCAAATTGATGAAAGGCCCTGACATTTTTCTCCTTCTCATGGTCTGAAATGCAGATATAGTAATTGCTCAATTTTCACCACACAGATGAGTACAATTTAGAGGTTATTACAGCAAAAAGGTTAAACAACCTTTGGACCCTGGAAACTTTATGGAGCAAAACTGATTGGTCATCTTTGACAAACTAGACTTTCATGTTAGAGAAGTAAATGTATTTAATCTATTGTATTCTGAGGTCCTATTTCTCTTTTTTTCTTCCTTTCTTCTTCCTTACTCTCTTGTTTTCATGCTCTCTCTCTCCCTTCCTTTCCTTTTCTTTCCTTTCTTCTTTTTTCTTCCTAGTGGACCATTTACCCAATAAAAGTCACTTGATTCAAAGCATTTATAATCTCATTAATTATTATAATTATGATACAATCTCATTAATCATGATTATGTTATTTGTAATAATCATATCAAAGCCATTTGAGGGCATCACTCATTTTGATACCTAGAAAGAGATTGTGGAAACTGCAGGTTTCTACATATTAAGCAGGTTCAGTCTTCTCTGTAAAAAGAGAATGAGCAGTTATGAGTTTGTCATACAGAGCTTAGAACTAGTTCAGCATTTCTCAAGCTTGCATCTCTTTCTGGCTTTCCTCTCAACCTAGACAAATGGACTAACTACACCTTCCTTTTTCATGACTCTAGCCCTCCTCCTTCATTTGACGGAAATTGGTGGTTATGAAACAATGGTTCTCAGGAACTATAAAAATGAGACCTTAGAAAAGGCTACCTTTTGAAGACAGGATTATGTGTTCAGGTGCTATGACAACCAACTGACTAATATTCTTCCTTAACTTATCACTAAAACCTCTCAAATGAACTTCCTGAAACGTAGCCAACGTCTTTTTCTCATGTATGTGTTCAACTCTACCACACGAATATAACAATAAATGTGCTCTTGTCATGAAAGGAAACTTGCATCAGTTTTCTTTTGACATTATGTAATTCAGGTCAGATAAAGGTATAGGTTGTTGAGATAAAATTGCATGCAATTTAGTAATTGCATCAAAATTATAATTCACTCTTGTATCCTTCAGTGAGAAGATATTAGGGATGGTTCCGGCTTCCAAAAATAATTAAAATATAGCTTGGCCACAGAAGGTTATTAGATAGAAAAAAATAGCTAAATGGAATGTTCTTTTCTCATGTTTGTGCTACCTCCTTTCTCTGCAAAACATGAAAGCCAGAAGTAGCTGAATGGAAGCATGGATCCCTTAAATTTTATACATTTTCAGGTTCATTTTTGAAGGGTTTAGCTTTTATGCAAATTCCTTCGTGCTATTCTGCATTTAAATTAAGTCCTGATCCCTATCAGCCTTCTCCCTCAATATAATTTTAATGGGGTAGCCAGAGATATCAGTTTCTGCCAATTACATTGTATGTCATTCATTCTATGTCCAAATTATTTTTGCCTCCTCTTACAATCTTATCACTGCCCATCATTATCTGAGACCATGATGTATTACCATCCTTAATTAATATGAAGGGGAAAGCATATGAGAATAAAAATAATTATCTAGCTCTTTATATTTAATTTGCATCACGTTTCTTGAATGTGTTTATCTGTGTGCGTATATAAAAAAATACACATACACACACACATTGAGTCAAATGCATGTGCTCTTGAGGGTAAAATATTATAAACCAGATCTAACATGAATGTGCTTATTGGGAAATCTATATAGAAATTCACTGATAGAAACCCACCACACTTGCACACTTCAAAGAAAAAATATTGAGGAACTAAGTTGATACTTTCAAGTTAAATAGAAGCAGGCGGAACACTAAATGAGGGAAAACAAGAAAGAACAAACGTGTGCAAGATAAAAGATCAAGTTCATTTCCCAATTACACTGTATAATTAGGCGTGCTTTATAACATTAAAATTACGTGGAACTGGACTTTGGTATTTCAAACTTGGTGCGCCATAAGAGGCACAATGGTCGCTCTTAATTCTGACGCTGAACTTTTCCATTTGGTCAAGACAACTACATTGATAGCAGCTTACTCTCTGATAATCTGGTGTAAACAATTAACTATTTGATCAAAATATATATTAATCATACCCAGTTTTTCAACTCTTAAACTAATTATGCTATAGAAGAAAGTGATTCTATTCTCATTTATGAATCCCTAAACATATTTATCAACTGCACAGACTTTTTCAGATTTTTCTACTTTAAGTTGCTGGCAATTATTCGTGTTCTGGCTATAATATTTAAAAGTTTGAGAAAATCAGGTATTTACTTACAAGTAATGCATTAGAAATAATTAAATGCTTTCTATTAATAAATACAAAAGTAAAAATAGTTGAATATTCTATCAGTCATTAGAAATGTAGATTTTTCCTAGCAATAAATATCATTTGTCTGGCTTAAACTTGACTTTCAGTAAAATGGTATGGTGACTGGGAGAAACACTTGAGTACAAAGGCAACCTTGTATAGTTAGAAAACATTTCTAAGCCATATACCTTTTAAAATGCCCTTCTTCATATAAAGTGAATGTTCTTTTCAATCTCAGCAGTAATAGAGTTGTTTAGTGCATAACCTATGGTGGAAACTGAGCTTCTTTTCATTTCCTGGGCCTCATGCATGTAATTAAAGACCTGTGACTAATAGTGGCCAATGGCTTAGAGAAAAAAGAAGAATAAGTCATTCAGTGTTAGCTTTAAAAAACAATCCACAGCTCGGCGCCTGTGGCTCAACAGGCTAAGGCGCCAGCCACGTACGCCTGAGCTGGCGGGTTCGAATCCAGCCTGGCCCGCCAAACAACAATGATGGCTGCAACCAAAAAATGGCCAGGCTTTGTGGCGGGCACCTATAGTCCCAGCTACTTGGAAGGCGGAGGCAGGAGACTCATTTGAGTCCAAGAATTGGAGGTTGCTGTGGGCTGTGATGCCACAGCACTCTACCCAGGGTGACAGCTTGAGGCTCTGTCTCAAAAAAAAAAAAAAGAAAAAAACAAACCACAATATCCTGTTGCTTACATTTCTTCTGTCACATATGAGAGGCCCTGGGTTCCAGATGGAATGACCAAGTAGGAAACTGGCCTTGATACTTGAGTCATTGTATGGAGCAGAGCAGTCCTAGAGAGTTTCTGAGTCCTTTGAATGTGATGTGAGCAAGAATTTACCCCTTATAATTTTAATCTACTGAAAATTCAGTGAATCTCTGTTATTTATAGTGATTGCCATATAAATTGGCACTGAAAGTGGAATGTTGTAAAAAAAAAAATTGACCCCGATATAAGTTGCACTGGCTTCATGTTTAGGTAAAGAAACTGAAAAATTGATCTCAGATGCTTGCATGGAAATGTGTCACATATTTGAATTAAACAACCAAACAACTTAAAGCAATGATCATGGTAAGAGTATGACCTTCTCATTGAACCTTCCACATAGCATTTATAGGTTGAGAGTGAGCACTAAATAGACAGGCGAGAAAAGAAAAAAATAAAGCACACGAGAGAACTGGGATTGAACTTTGTAGGTGATTTATTAGCACAAAAGGGACTTGGACTAACAGATTAGAAACTGACTAGATAATGGTAGAGAATATTTTGCTAAAAATACAGGAGACTTTGTCTTTGACAATTAGACAAATGCTAAACATGTATATTTTTTTAAAAGTCTGTCTTTATGTATTGTAAAGCTATCAAAGTTATAGGGGTTTTAGAAACAAGGACGCCATTATCATAAAAGGAAAATACTCAATAATCTGTTTTCCATCCTGCTTCACTATTTCCCCCCTCAAGGCATTTGCAGATGCATATGTTATGTGGGCTTCAGAGGCAGAGCAGCTGAAAGAAAGCAGCCCCTGTGGGGCTGAGAAGCTGAGCAAAGCTGTTAGCAATGTTACAGGGCTGGGGCGGGGGAGCACAAAAATTAGATTTCCGAGCACTCTTGATACCCACGACTTCCCTTCTCCTGAGAGAACAGAAGCTTAAAGAGAATCTAAAATCTGGCACAAATTTCTTCTTGGAACAAAGTGGTTTATAGTAACTGACATAGAGGCTGAAATTCAGGCAGAAAGTGGTAACCTAGAGCTGACCAGAGTTTGGGACAGTCTCAAGGTGCTGGGGGCTGCTGAGAGGACAGATCTTGGCCAGCCAAGTAGGCTTCAGTGGACAGACCTATAGAGTGGGTGTTTCCAACAGCGACCAAAGTGACCAGAATGAGTTTACCTTAAAAAATGTGTACTCACCTTGAAAATATGCTATTCTTCATAATTTTTTTTTATTTGAAGACATCTGCTTTATTTCAGTTTGGGGATATAAACAAAACATTAATTTTTATGGTAGTATTTGAAATCCTCATAACTGAAATTGGCACAGTGTATGACCTTACTTACTTGATAATTCGTGTGATATTTTCTTAGTCATTACTGAATTCCTAGATCTGTTCCAGATAATAAAAATACATGGGTGGCCAGGAGTTTATAGTCTAGTGGGGAGGCATCCCTGGGGCAGATGCTAAACCAGAGGTTACATCCTATGATAAGAGAAACCACAGGAGCTGTGAAGACTCAAGATGTTCCTAATATGACAGAGTGCCCACGGGGGCATTGCTCCCTTACTAATCTCTCTACGAAAAAAGTGAACTTCACAGTTAGATTCCATGAAGGATTGAATAAACAAATCACTGGATTTATATTTGAAAGCTTTCTCATCATACATATATGTGTGTGTGTGTGTGTCATATCTTTCTATCTTATATATACAGGGTGCATATAAAGTTCATGTGCAATTTAAGATAGTTTAATATAGTAAATTGCCTATAAACTTTATGTCCACTCTGTGTATCATATATTTCTATTTACTATATCTTCCTATCTACAATATGTCACATATTTCTATCTTAGTCTATTTAGGCTGCTATGATAACATATTGCAGACTAGGTGGGTTATAAATAATAAAAATTTATTTTTCATGGTTCTCGAGCCTGAAAATTCCAAGATCGAGGCACCAATAGATTCTGTGTTTAATGAGAGGTCATTTCCTGATTCATTTTCCTGGTTCAGAATCTTCCTGCTATAACCTCACATGGTGGAAGAAGTGAACTAACTCTGTGGGGTCTCCAACCCCAAGAGTTAGAGACAAGGGCACTAACGCCAATCGTGAGGGCTCTTCCTTCATTACCAAATCTTCTTCCAAAGGCTCCACCTGCTCACAGCATCACCGCTGGGTTAGGATTTCAACACATGGGTTTTAGGGAGCTCAAACATTTAGTTCATAGCAACATATATGTCTTAAAATATTGTCCCAACTTCAGAGAAGAATGAAATTTTAAAAAATTGTTTGACAAAGGCACAGAGCTAAAAATGAATGAGGCAAAATTCAAACTTAGATTAAATTACCAGCAGAAACCCCTTGATTCAACTACTTAAACATAAAAATATGAAGGAAAACAAAGGAAGATGATCTTTGGCTTCATTTGTATCCCTCAACCATAACAAGCTCGGGGATGACCACCTAGCGATTCTTCAGTTAGTTAAGTAGTCTCTGTTTCTTCTGCTCATTCCATTTGTATAAAATCAAGTAAACAACAGTTACTACAGCTCTCAGTTATGAATTGAAGGTAAGGCACTCTGCCAGCCTCATATTCAAATTCCTTGAGTGCCACAAGTCGGCCTCAAGTATTCTGAGCACCGCTAAATCTTCTTCTCTGCTATTCCAGAAACCGCTTTGTGTCTCTGTCCTGACATTTCTTGGCACAATGGAAATTTAAGCACATTGTTCAGCACCAAACTTTCTGTGGCTTTATTTTCGCTTCTGGCATGGAGTCTCTGTCATGTAGTTCCCTTTTGTTTTGTTCAAGAGGGGAACATTTTCTCCATCCTTTGTGAGTTATTAAATAGCAAATGCTCTCATTTTCTCAGCTAGGCTTGTCAGCGACAGCTTGTTTAATATTCTTTATCCTGTTAGAAGCCCTGTCTTACAGGTACTTGAATATTGGCCATAAAAATTGATTCCAAAGATGTGTTGACTAACTTATAGCAAGCTCTTGTTAAAACTTGCTCTTCCATCCTCGGCCCTAAGACAGCTAGCATTTGAACTTGTGTCGCACACATATTCCTTTACCTTTCTCTTAGGGAGAGTTTCTCCCTTTCACATTTGTTAGAAAAATACACATTTCCCGTGCTCTAAAAGTATTTCGTATGTATTTCATTTAAGAGCCAGTACTGGACTTCACTGCTCTCCCTAGATCACCTATTGATTTTATTTTTATTTTACATTTATGTATTTATTTATTTTGAGACAGAGTCTCACTATGTTGCCCTTGGTAGAGTGCTATGTCTTCACAGCTCACAGCAACCTCAAACTCTTGGGCTTAAGCGATTGTCTTGCCTCATCCTCCCAAGTAGCTGAGACTACAGGCACCTGCCAAAACACCTGGCTATTTTTTATTGCAGTTGTCATTGTTGTTTAGCTGGCCCAGACGGGTTTGAACCCACCACACTCTGTGTATGTGGCTGGCACTGTAACCACTGTGCTATTGATGCAGAGCCATGAATCTCTTTTTATTGAATAGCTGACAGAAAATGTAGTTGGAGAAAATTAGCTGGAAGACGTTATTGGGCCTATCTTTCTGCATAGTGGGCCTAGTGACCCAGCTTCCCCAGCAGCAACTTCTCCCATTTAGTCTAATTCTCACTACAGATGAGTCCTCTATACTGTCTGGCATCCAAACAGCCAGTTCTTGCAGTGACCTTACAGGACAGATAGCAGAAGTGGGCTGGTAGCATGGACCAGGTACAGTCAGGGGTCGGATGACCCTCCAAACAGGAGGAGCCCTTCAGTCTCAGAGTTTTTTTTTTTGTTTTTTTTTTTTAACCTTTCTTACACTTGCATACAGTACAAGTAAGTTATCAATTATTTCTTTTGCCTGGTATAAAGGAAGGCTAAGCTATTCTTGTCAGGGTAAGCTTTGCTTTGAGGTTCGTAAAATTCACGTATGTAGTGCCATGGCCTTGTCCCAAGGCAGCCATGGGTTTCAGACCAGGTAATCCTCAGGCCAGGGTTGGGAATCCCCAGGCCAAATGACATCATATTGCTAAGGGACCCATACTGTAGGCTCTGTGAGATGTCTGAGTAGGCCGTACAGCTTCATTAATTGTACAGCCATGGTATATCTTTGGCAGTACTACAAATTCATCATACAATGTTGCTTGCTTTATATGGATAAGGTAATTATGTTATGAACATGCAGCTTTGAAATTGGAGTTGAATGCTTTGATTACATCTAGAGCCACCTGGGTTCTGCTGATGAAGCTCACAAGTGCACTCAGTTCCCTGTAAAAGTGTGTCCTCCCAGTTTCATTTCATGCTACTGATACAGCAGGTCCAATCTCTGCAGCTTTGACACATTGGCTTGTACCAAGGCCCCAGAGACAGAAACGTGGTCTGGGACCGAGAGGGCAAGAACAGCCAAGGCTCTGCGCGCAGGGGCTGCAGCAGAGCCGCTGTTTCATTACCCTCCATGCGTGGGCAGCAGCAGCAGCAGCGACAGGCCTTACATGGTTGTGGGAAAGCCCTTTTACTGGACACGTGCTTTTCCTCTGCATTTGAGCTGGTCAGAAGGCAGCTAATAAAAAGCTTCTTATGAAATTTCTCTAGACATAACCAAAAGGTACACTCCTGAGCTGATATGTAGCCTGGAGACAGCCTCGAGCCCTCACCACCCTAAGTTGATATTTAGATGTTCAGTCACATCCTTTAGAAAAGAGGAATAAAGCTAGTTGAGTGCAAAGAGCAACTAGACTTTATAATGATAATTGTTACTCACCAAATGAATGTTTTCCTCACTCTTCATCACATATGTCAGCAAACTAGGTTTACTTATGGGGTGAAACCAGTTTGTAAAAGTAAAAATGAAATTTGCTATTTTCTTACATTGGATTCTTCTCTCCAGTCCCAATGGCAGTAGAATAGAAAAATGTGAAAATGTAAGCAAGTGAGAATTAGGTCTTATGAAATTAAATATTATCAATTGTTTACTTTTCTAATTATTCCAAAAAGACGGTATGAGAGAAACTGTGGCTAATCTCTGCTCATGGTTAAGGATTGGTAAGAATATTTTTTTCCTATATGTGTGCCTCCACTTTTTTGGTATTATTTAGTTCAATGCTACTTAAAGAAAACATGGCTGGGAATCAGTGATCTTTGAGTTCATTTCTACTTCTATAATTCAAAGGAATTATTTCAAATATTATGAAGGAGTTATAATTTTAAGTGCAGCTAATGTGTCTCTGGAAGCACTGTTATTGTAGATGGTGGGGAGTTGCATCTCCCATTTGTAATAATAGCAATGAGAACAACGTAATTCATCAGAGACAAGAGAAAGTGCTGACTGCAGCCAAATGGAACGAGGAGATAGAGGATACCAGTGTAGCATGGGAAAGGATTCCTGAGAAAATTAATGTGTCCCCAAAGGGCTATCTGCTACTTAATAATAAATAGCTTTCAGGAAAATGAAAGCAAATGAACATGAGTAAAGGGCAAAAGTTAATCAAAACAATTCTACTAAACGGCAAGAGACATCATCTAAAGAGGCAAGGGGATGCATGGAGTCAAAACGATTCGGTCCCTTGCAATAAAGCTGTTACTTCTACATTTGCAAATACAGTAGGTAGTTTCTCATGTTTAAAACCTTCCCCAAGCCCCACTTCTTCTAGGAAGCTTTCCCAGGAAACTCAAACTTGCTTTCGCTAGACCTTTCAGAGCCCAAGACGCTCATGTGGCTCTGTCCTGAGCACAGAATTGGGGGTGCGAGAAGGAAGGCAGAGGCAATTCATACTTACTGTCTCACAGAACCATGTTCCAGGTTGTCACAGGTTCCCGCAGGTTTCCGTTGTAGTAAAGGGCACCTTCACCTGTCCAGTTGCTCAGGACATAGAAGTCATGTCACCCTTGACTCCACTTTAAAGGCTTTGTTTTTTAAACTTACCCCCCACAAACACTCAAAAAAAAAAAGTAAAAATAGTAAAGAGAGTTTCCACATAGCTACTACCCTGTTTCCCCATTTTTATTATCTTACATTGGTATGAATAATATGTAACAATTAATAAACCAATATTGATATATTTTATTAACTCAAGTCTATACTTTATTAAAATTTATTAGTTTTTGTGATTGCCCAAATGGTCTTTTTCTGTTACATTAGCCCATTCATGATAAGGCACTTATCCTTATTTTCCTATGGGCCAAATGTTTGTGTTTCCCTTGAATTCCTATTTGAAGTCCTAATGTTGTGGGGTTTGGAGGTGGAGGCTTTGGAAGATAACTGGATTTGTATGAGGTCGTGAGGGTGGAGCCCCCACAATGAGATTGGTGCCCTTGGAAGAGGATGAAAAGCTCTGAGTGCTTTCTCTTTGCCTGGAGAGAATAGAGTGAGAAAATACCAAATCTGCTGGTATCTTGGAATTAACAGCCTTCAGATTTGGGAGAAATAAATCTCTTTAAAGCATATGGTCTATTTTGTATTTGTTATGGCAGCCCAAACTGACTATAGCAATTTATCAGTCCTATCTCCATAGACTGTTCTTAGCTCTGCCTGTATCTCAGACTTACCCTATTTTTGATGACCTTGACAGCTTTGAGGGATAATGGTGTGGTATTTTGCAGGATTTACCTCTATTCGAATTTGTCTGATGTTTCTCCCATGCTTTGACAGGGCCATAGGTGTTGAGAGCCCCCTTTCATTATATCGTGTTCTTGAGTCTTCTGCTGTTTCACAGAGCACAATCCATTAGCAAATCCCTTGGCTTTCCCCTGGAATTCTTCCAAAATCAAAGCAATTAGAAACACTCCCTAACAACCACCCTGGTCCCTGTTAGGATCATCTTTGTCCTAAGTGCTTTTAGTAGCTTCTTAACCAATCTCCCTGTTTTCCCCCCTTTAAGTAAAAAGAAGCCAGATAAGCTCAGAGGAAGTTTTTTAAGTCCTAAAATTTCACTTCTTAGTCAAAGAATTTACCAGATTCTCATCTCTACTTAAAGTAAAAGCCCTGCTCTCTTTCCCCTGGCCTTACTTGATTTACCCTGTCTTGTCTCTGTCTCTTCCAACAGTTTGTACTCAGAACCCACCCTCTTCTTTTCTCTCTATTTATGTAAAGGTACTATTGATTGTCTTTGTATGTTAACCCAATGTTAATTTTAGTCTCATATGCCAAACTATAATTTGAAATATCTGTGCTCACTTATCAAATTCCTGTAACAATAATCTATTAAAATATTCTCAGGCCAACCATACCATCAAACACAAATAAGATTAATAGTCATTGATTTGGCACTCAGCATGAGGCAGAGACACTCAGTCTCTTCATATGCATTTCATGTATCTTTACATATCTAAGGCATTCCAGGGGATTTACACACACACTCCCAACCCTGTAGTATTGAATATGCACTTCTTATCTGGGGGGACACAATCCACAGAGCTGTCCCTCTCCTCCTCCCCAGCCTCACCTCCTTTCACTATTTCCCCTGCTCCCTATACTCCCTTCACACTGAGCCTTTTGTTCAATCTTACCACATTCATCGCACTCTACCCAGAATGTTCCCTGTGTCTTAGTCAGTTTGGGCTGCTGTAACAAAATACTACAGACTAAGTATCTTAAACAACAGGCTTTTGTGTTTAACAATTTTGGAGGCTGCAAGTCCAAAAACAAGGTACTGGCCAATCTGGTTCCTGCTGAGGCTTGCAGACTTCCCTCCTCTCATAGATAGTGGAGCGAGAATGTAACTCTGCTCTCTTCCTCTTCTTATAGGGCACTAATCCCATTGTGATGGCACCAGACTCACAGTTTGTCTAAAACTAATCACCTTCCAAAGGCTCCACCTCCTAATACCCTCGCTCTGGGGCTAGAGCTTTAACATAAGAATTTTAATAAGACATAAACATTCAGTGCACAATACATGGAACTTGGCGTAATTCACTGTTGTCACTACATGTAGATCCCTACTCAAAGCCGTCTTCCCAGACAGGATTTCTCTGTTACTTGAAATTTAAACTCCCTGTTTTCCTAGGTTATTCAGTTATAAGGCAGCAGGTAATGGAGCCACAATTTGACCTTGAGCCTCTTTCATGGCATTACCTTCAAATGCCTTTAACAGGCCAATCTTTATCTCCTTAAGCAGACTTTTACAAAAATTATTTCTTATCTTTCCCAACCATGCTATACTTTCTGACCTTAAGTTGTTGTTGCCCTTGCCATCTCCCTAAAGGATTTCTGTTTTCTTCACCACCATAAACTATGTATTTCAACTGTGAACTCATATGAAATTCTCCCATTTTGAAGTGACCCTTTTCACCCAAGATCTCTTCCTCTATTTAGTATCCACATTGCCCAGTGGGGCTTATTAAGAATCATCTTATATGGTAGCTCTGAATGCAGTCACTCCCCACTCATTCACTAGATGAGATAATTATTGATGAAAAGAAACATATTGGTAGACCTTTTTAACTTTATGTGTCCAGAAATTGTTTTGAATATAGTGATTACTTGATCATGTTGCTTAAATTACAAACATTATGTAACAATGTAGAAATCTTTCAAAATATATTTATAAGTTACTGAAAAAAAAAAAAAAACACAAAAACCAAGGGTCCATGATTGTGTTGGGCCTACATTTTGCCATCCCAAGGTCTGTGACCTTAATCACATCTGCAAACTCCTTTTTGCTATATAATAACATGGCTTAGGGATTTGGTGGGGTGGATGAGGCATTTTTCAGCCTAATACAACCTTATCTCTGACACACAAAATGTACAGTATGAAGTGCAGGGCTCTAAGTAAAAGGCCATAAAATAAGAGATAAACATTATAAATATTGGGATTTTGGTTTTCCTAAGTTGTTCTCTCCAGATTTATTATTTGAGATAAAGCCAGAGCTTAATTAAACAATCAATAAATTATACTTCTTCTACTATGAAGTAACTATGACTTTAATTCAACCTTCTAAGCTACCATTGTTTTCATTATTTGTTCTGTCAAAATAGTGTGATGATGGCTGAAAAAACAGACAAAATTACATAATTGATTTATTCTTTTAAATGCCTTGCCTCAGGGATTTGCATTATGTAATGTTGCTGTCTAGCCTGCCTCTCACAAGTCTATTCCATTGCAAATGTAATAGTTGAATCACTTCCTAAAATTTTGAATAATCATGTAAATTACTTCTAAACATTAGACGCATGATGGCATATCCAATATTTCTTCATTTATTATCATCAGCAATTACTATATACACTGTTTTCCCCCACTCTGAGATCATTAATTAAGATGTTTTTGTGGCTGATCATCTCCTCACCCAAATACACTTCCTTAAGAATATCCTGGCACCAGAATCCTCAGGCCATTTGTCAGTTCCAATTGACGTCAGTCCTTCTGTCCACTTCGCTCCTCTGAGAGCCTCCTCAAATCTGACTGCAATTCCAGCAGTAAGGCCACATCTTGAGATGTTGTCAGAGAACACCACAGACTTCTAGAGGGAACAGAGTAAACTTATCACCCGTTGAATGAACCTTAGAACCACTTAGTTATTGTATAAAGACATTTGTATTCTGCATTTAGTAAGTTTTGCCTGTACCCTTCTAAGATGCACCATAGGTTTAAAGAAAATGCCATAAAGGATATGTTAAACAGTTTAATGAAAACATTTCAGATTGTATATGAAGTCAGTGTATTATACCCCTTGATTGCACTAATGTACACAGCTATGATTATTTAATAAAAAGAAAAAAGAAGAAGAAGGAAAAAAAGAAAATTAGAACCACTGGTAGCCTTGAGTCACAGCTCCATGGACTATAGAACATTAAGTCTGAGGTAGGAATGGGGTTGGAGACAGTGAATATGTTTGAGTAATATTTAGGTAATACTATCAGCATGACATGGAAACAAAATGGCTGTAGAGAATGCAAGTTATGCCCATAATATAACTGTTTTGTCTTCAATAGGGGTTAATGATGCCCTTCCTTTAGAGAATACAGGAAGATATGTTTGTGTGCATGTGTTGGTGGTAATAGTGAGAAGTCATATAAGTTTACTTTTGAAACATATTTTTCATATTACTTGGGACGATCTAAGTAGTGATGAGCAGTAAGCATTTCTATACATGTGCCTGAAGTTCAGGAGTGTGACCTGAGTTTAGGTTGACATTCCATAATTGAACAATATTATCCCCTCATCCAAGATTTCACTTTTCAAGGTTTCAGTTACTCACAATCAATCTTGGTCTGAACATATTCAGAACGTTTTATTAATAGGAAAGAAACAGATTCGTAAATTCTGAGAGGTGTGATAGAATTACAATAGAAATTTACTTTTCACATTTGGGGGCCTGGAAGTACCAGAACAGGTGACAGCTTAGCTGGCTTCTGATTCCACACTAGTAGAATGCTTGCCAATCTGAAACTGCCAAAGGGTTTCTTCTTCTTACTCTGTATCACACATGGAATGTCTCTGTCCCTTTAAATTCATACGTTAAACCAGTAACCCCCACTGTAATAGTATTAGAAGATGGGATTAGAAGAGGGCATTAGAAGCCTTGGGGGGGGTAATTAGGCTTAATTAGGCCATAAATCTGGAGTCTTTATGACAGGATTCATGTTCTTGTATGAAGAGGCACCAGAAAGCTTGTGGTGTCTTCCTCCTCCCATGTGCATGAACTTGACAAAGGCCATTTGAGCACAGGACTTGGAAGCAGCAGGCTGCATAAACCCGGAAGAGAGTCTACCCCAGACATGTGATCTTCTGCATCCTTGATCTTGAACTTCCCAAGTCCCAGACTGCAAAAAGTTGGTGTCTGTTGGTTAAGCCATCCAGCATATTAAAATATTATGGCATCCCGAGGTGACTAACACATTCCATCGACCTCACTGTCCTTCCAATCATTAGTGAGGCTCTGTTGAAACCAAAGGGATGGTAGATGGATTCCTTTGTACCACAAACCATGAATAAATGGCTCTTGCAAATACTTTCTGGAACTTGGCTTTACGTTTTTGGAGCTCAGTCAGATAACCTCATCTAACTCAGAGGGAGGCTGGGTATGTGGTCATGTAGCAGTATCCATGAAAGGAGACAATGACCTTAGTTCAGGGGACCACTTCACCACTTACATCGAAATGGCACTGGTCGAAAAAAATGTTTCTTTATTAGGGCAACATTTCTATCAGTGAAATCTGAAAATAACCTCAAATGTCAAATGCAACGCTTTGACCTTATCAAATTCCTTCGCAGTATTTGAAACTGCCAACCTCTTTTTGTCCTTAAATAGCCCCCTTCTCTTCACATGATACTGTCCTACTAACTCATTCTCCTTGGGGAATCCAGTGAATTTCTTTAATTTCAATTCTTCTCTAAATTCTGATGATGTTTAAATATCCTTTCACTCAAAGGATATTTTGATATTCACTCCTGAGTTTTACATACATATCTTCAATTCTCTGGTAGGAAAACTGAGGAGTTCTACAAGCAATCAAATTACAAAAATGGGAAAAAAAAATAAAAGTCATCTTTTCTCCAAACCACCAACTGAACACCTATCCTGAGGTGTTTTGTCTTTGTTTGCTTGCTTTATTATTTTTTTAATACAGAAACCTTAGCATGAGTGTGACCTTTCCTGTTTATTATCCTCCTTTGCTAATCATTCTCAAAACCTGCCACTTTGATCTCTCTATGCATTTTGGTCTGTGTGCTTTTTCTCACCCCCAATGCTATTGGTTTAATTCAGTTTAATTGACCATCATCTTCATTAAGGAATATTGAAAATTTTCTCAATTGATCTCTCTCCAGGCCTATCCACTTCTCATTTTGAAACTTCATGCTGTAATCAGAAAAACATCACTAAAATCTAAATAGGTACCCATTTCTTTGCTGTAGGATAGGTTTCCACCAGTAAATCAGTGCTTCTGCACTGTTGATCTCAGTCTCCTCATGGTATGCCGGAAATGTAGACTTCTGTCCTAGTGACCAATAACTCCCAGGTAAAGAAGAAAATTAAGGAGGAAGGGAGAGCATTTAATTCCTACCCTAAGATAAATGGTAATCTACTTAGCAAGTATAAAAACTTTCTAGGCATTTGAACACTCACCTGAGATAATTTAATTGAAAATGAGATCTCATGATATTTTATTCTCAAGTTTATAGTTCTTAGAATTAGGGTCATTCTCCCCAAGTGTTTTGAGTATATTATGCATTTTAATTGATTCTAGTTTGATTTCTATAATGGGCCCTTGTACGGTATTATTAGAAACAGTTACCTTACCCCAGGGGTAACCCTGCATCTCTGGCCTAGTTGTAAGCCTCATGATAGGGCCTTCTAACCAAAGTTAATCATTTATTCTATTGTATTTGTGGAGGTTTGCTTTACATTGGAGCATGGGAACAGAAGCAGCAAAGAAAGATAATAATGGAGCAACTCTGAAGAGGAGAAAAGACACATCATTATGAATTTCATGATTTTGGGAGAAAATGTTTTTTTCAGTTCCATATTTTAAGCTTCTATTGTCAGATATGTTAAGTTCCTCGCAGAAGGCTGGAAAGAAAAACAAAACAATTGCAGTCAAGTCTCTGGGGTTGGTACACGAGAAGAGTTAAGCTTTGTAGGGTAGAAAAGACAGATTCAAAATGGCACAGTTAAATATGGAGCAGAGAGGAGATCGCATGTTAAGTGTTCTTACCACAATAAAATAAAATTTAAATGAATAAAGAGGTTCCCATCTGTGTGATTTACTCGATCATTGCCTTCTTATCTTTAACATGCTTTAATTTTCTAACCACAGAATCAGTGGTCCAAAAGTACAGGAGTGTAGTATACCACAGTTTCTGTGGGGCCGTGGTCTGGGCACAGTATATCTGCATCCTCTAGTCAGGGGCTCACAGGGTCAGCCTGGGCTGTGGTCTCATCTGAAGCAAAGGGTCTTCTTCCAAGATCATATCATTTTTGGAAGATTCAATTCCCTGCGACTATGGAAATGATGGTGACTAACTTCTTCCAGGACAGCTAGAGAGCCTCTCAGGCTTCTGGGTCTCAGAGCTCCTCTGATTTAGATCTAGGTCAGGCTCACCTAGGACACCTTCCTTTGATTACTTCAAAGCCAAATGATTACAGATCTTAATTGCATTTGCAAAATCCCTTCACCTTTGTTATAAAAAACTAACCAAGAAAGAGGCAACCCATCACATTCACAAAGTTTTCAATTTCCTCTGGATAGTGGAGTAGCATAATTAGATAAGAGACGATTAAGAATAGGTGTCTTGAATCAAACACCCTGACTTTAAACATTGTCCCTGACAGATTCTAACTAATGATTCATGCGACTTTGTTTTTATCTAGACTTTTAAGTCCTTGTGTTCTCTTCCGAAAAATGAGGATAAAATACTAGGAATTGTTTTGAATTGCCCTTTGAGCTCACAGCAACCCTACTTTGTGGAGCCCTTTCAGTTCAAAACTGAGAAGACCCAGCAGCTTCTGCTGTGATCTGACATAGCATTTCTAGCTACTTGGGATACGGTTGAAGGTGGAATATCAAGTAGGGTCTATTAAAATTTCCCTTTGAGAAATTCGTAATAGGAAGTTGCAGAGCCTAGTTTCATTCACCCTTTTCTCTGAAGGAAGTTATGAATCAGGATTGTATGAGGGTAGCTGTTTTCCACTGAATAGGGAAATCATATAAATGCTGTCGATATGTTAGAAAGAAATAAAAAAAAAAGCAGAGATGAAAAATCTGGTGCAATGTGAGTTGGTGGGAAAGAAAGAAAAAATGCAGAAGAAAAGCTGCCAAAATGAGAGAGAGTAAAGAGTAAAAAAGTAAGGGAAATGGTGAGAGAAAGAGCAATTGTGAAAGCAAACTGAAAATGCTATAGTTGCCTAAATTCAAAATCTTTCTTTTTTTCAATTTTGGTTTCAGTTATTAAATTAACTAACAGATATTCACTCAGCACAGATTATTTGTAAAGCACATCTGTGGATTGAACAAGACAGAGGTCCTTATTTGTAAGATTTTTATTCTCTTAGGATCCACTGAGATGGGGGTGAGGGAGGCAAGCGTGCAGGGATATTCACGAGCATGGATGGTGCACAGGAGACTGATGTGGCCCGTGCGGGGACTTGTCTATGTACTAATTCCACTACCAATTTCAAGGAAGATCTTTCGAGAAAATTTTGTCAATACTTGACCAGGAGAAATGAATGCCAGTATCAAACTTTGGCAAAATCTGAGTGATTTTATGCCTTGAAAACAGTAATTTTAACAGACTACAGCTCTCATTGTGCTAAATAAATAAACATAATATCTAACAACATTGCAGAAACAGGTTAGGAGAGCCACATTTCTTTTATCTACCAAGGTTCCCTTTTCACAATAAACTATAATATAATGAAGTTTCCTTCTAGGCAGTCTGTGGACTGAAATGCCTGCTTTGGGAATTTTTTAGCATTACATTTAAAAGAGCCCCTATAGTTTGAAAGTGCCACCAACAAAAGGGCATGACCTAAATTGAATCCCCCTGTTTATCTGAGACCTTCAGCAGGAAAGGAGACTGGACAGGAAAGCTGCCCTCAGTGATATCATCTCCAATAATCACTTTGATGTCTGGGCCTCCAAACCAAAAGGTTAGATCAACAGGCTGAAGCCTAAAACATTTCTGTCTGTTAATGGCCAGAAAGAGAGAAGAGCGGAGAGCAGATGGAGAGACAGACAGAGCTAGCCCAGGGGCTCTCTGATACGTACAGTACACCTGTGGCACACTCAGCTTCTTGAGCACGGCCTCACCCTTAGTGGCTGGGAGAGGGATATTATCACTGCTGAGGCGGCAGGAATAGGCACCGAAGTAGAGAGTTGTTAGCTGTCCATACCCTTCCCTTTTTAGCAATTTCCTTTGTTTTCCTGGCGCATCTTTAATTGAAATAAGTAGAATTGAATCAGTTGGCATTAAATGTGTTGAAAGTTGCTTCTCCTCTCCTAAACCACTTCAGGTGAGATACCACATGCCCAAGTCACAAACATTCCACATTCCTCAAGACGCTCCAAAATTTTTGCTTATGCTGGGCTTAAAAACACTCAAGAAATAACTACTTTGCCGCTCAGTGTTGATTCTGTACACACAACAACGGACATAGATACATTGAGTAATGGACTGGTGATAGAAGTAATTGCAGACAGCGATACAGAAAAGGCAAACACTATCCATTCCATTATATACGAAGTCAGACAATAAAATTTGTGAACTCATCCTAGGGAAGAAAAAAAAAAAGCTACATACCTCATTGCTGAATATCACAATAGTCACTTTTAAATTCTCCCCTCGGGAAGCAATGCACCAACACCAGAGCCAGGTTCATCTTTCAAAGCACTTTTTCGAGGACAAGTTGAGCTTAATTGTCAGACCTTGTAAGACAGCTCTGTTGGTCATCCAGAAAAAGAGTTCCAAAACTGTTTTTAACTAAGTACACTTATGATTGGTGAGGGAGGCTTAACGCCTTCGTTTATCTGCTCTTTGATTACATACAGCAGTTGTTTGGAGTAGTATTTAAAAATCTAAATCCAGAAGAATAGAAACCAGGAACTTCACCATTTCCTGCATAGCTTATTTGAAGCTAATGTTGCTTTTTATCTTGGGTTAATCTACAATATGGTTGTTAATAATTTTTACTTGGACTCAGAAACTTGAATTTCTTCTGACCTAAAACTTAAACATTTTAAAAGCTTCACTTATTTTTATTTGTTGTTTTTACAAGCAACTTATAAAATCAACATACATTTCAAAGGTGGGCATCTCCCAGGGAATACTATTACTCTTGGCCACATTTTTCCTACCTGAAAATATATAGATATTTTTAAAGTAATAAAATGCAAACTTTAAAGAGTGATCTCAGACCAGAAATGAGATTGTTTTGCATTTCTGGATTTAAATTAAAAGTCTGCTAACATTTGAGGGAGCCGGGCAAGAATCAAGCCTTACAAAACAGCCCTTGATTGGCAATTAGCAATTAGAAAATTTCAGAATGTTTGGGAGGTAATTTTGGATAAGTACCTAAACCCATGGCTGCACATCTGATCCTTTGCCAAACTTTTCAAGTACCAGAGTTGCAAAGCTGAGAGGAAGATTTCTCAGCTACCGCCGCCTCCAGGGATGTTTCTGATGTGTGCTTCACTTAAGTCAAAAAGGACTTTGCAGATCTTAGGAGCTGGGATTCATTTGGAAGCAAGAGGGTAGATGTGGGTGGAAAGCAAACAAGAAGTGATCAGGGCGACTTAGCACCCACTTTGTGCTAGGTGTCTTTCTGAACCAGACAAATACAGAGCTAAACTTCCATCTTCCAAGTGTTTATAGATGCCACATGATTGACCCCATAAAGATCTAAGCAGCATAAGAATCAGTTATGTCTGGCCACGAGGTGCACAATAAGCAAAGTGGGAATCAGTCCCACTTTGAGACTCCATAGTAGGGGAAATAAACCAGTTTGTAAAACGCTTACATTGAGAACAGAGTGGAATGGAACTTGCTTAAGTTGCTCTGCCATATATAGGATTATATGAGATGTTCATTTATTTTAAAAATCTTATTAAGCACCTAATATACACTAGGCACTGTACCGGGCTTTTACAAGAAAAAAATGAATATAACAAAATCTTTGGCTGCTTAGAACTTTATTTTTACATGGCTTGACAGGATATGAATAATACATATTATGGTGAAGCAAATTATATAGGATGCTTACAGAAAGTGGAAAGAATGAACAGGGTATGGGGATTAGGAGAGCATTTTGAAACAGAATGGTCATAGCAGGGCTCCTCAACAGTAAAACCATCGGGCCACTATTTAAGGCTTGAAGAATGTGAACTACACATGGGAGAATACGCTACAGGAAGATGAACCAAAAATCAAAAAATCCATCCCTTTTTCAATTGTGCTAGAGGTCAAAGCCATGGCTATTTTATCTCTTTTTTTCTGTTGCCCATTCTTTAGTTCTGATTTTCTAGTCTCTTTCCTCAAATTTTATTCTATATTTTGCTCACTTTTACACCACATCTTTAATTTAAAAACAAAACAAAACAAAACATGACTTTATCTTTTAAATTTTTAACTCACCATCAATCATTTACCTGCTTTACTCAAAAGCTTCCTTGGACAATACTGCACAGACAGAGACATCTGAGCAACTATTTTCCCCATTTAAATTCTAGTATGTGTCTATTTTTGTGTAAGAGTTTACTATTAGGGCTGTATGTTAGATATTCTCCATTAGCCTCCAAAGATATGTTTTTTATCCTCATGCAGTGTCTATGAAGATACTCTCTCTGGACTTCTATCTTAGCCATGTTGACATGTCACTTCCAATTGGGTTCATCCTGATCATAAGACAAAAGGAGAAAGTGATGGACCTTGTCTCCCTCCCTGCTAGATGCACTATGCAGTGACCTACCAGGGTCACACTTCTTTTGACTTGTTCTCTCTTCCAGCTGCAGTGATTGCCCCTAGTCTGTTAGTGGTGACTCTCGGCAGTCAAGAGGAGAGTCACCATCTATAATGGGCTTTTCTTATAGCTGTGCAAACCTTTGTAAATAGTCCCTTGTTAAACTCACCTTCACTGCTTCTTTTTAACTTGGCTGCCTTTTTACATCTGGGACCTTGACCATCCTTCCCATCACATTCTGTAGCAGGGTCAAACTCTGCCATAAATGAGAAAAACTGAGTTCATTTCACACACGTAGAAATAGCACCATCCTGCTTATGAAATTTACTTGGATTTTTAGTCTTCCATTTGTTTCATACCAACTATGTGCCAGATACTAGATGAAGCGGTTGTTCTCCTTTCTGCTATTAATGAGGAAATGGAAATTGTCCCCATTTCATAGAAGAGGAAACAGACATTTGAACAGAACACAGCCAGCAATTGTTGGAAACTGAATATTAACCCAGCTATGGATGACTTTTTTACAGTCCATATTACTCTTAAATAAATTTTTGGAGCCAACATCTTCACCTACTCTATTCAAAATAAATAGACCTTTTGACTGATCCTCAATATATTACAAATGTTAACAAGAAGTTGAATGGCAATAAGTTCCTTATTAAATGATATTAAGAAATATCAAGGAGAAAATAAAGTTCTGAAAGAAAGTCAAAATATCAGGAGGTAAGCTGATAGGAATATTTTCTTTTGACTATAGCGGTACATAAAGTCATTTAAAATTGTAATTCAGCTTAGATTCCAAAGACGAACAATGTGTGCATCATAATTCCTACAGGAACTAAAAATATAGCTGGAATCATGGAGTTACGAACTCTCTGGAATTCTTAAATCCTTCTTAAGGATTCTTAATAATAAACTCTTAAATTCTTAGATCCTTCTCATTGACAATGCAACTGACACATCTTGATAGATGGCGAGTGGGCTGTAGCTGAAATTTTTAAGAAAACTGAGATCCAGGCGGAGCCTGTGGCTCATCGAGTAGGGCGCCGACTCCATATACTGAAGGTGGCAGGTTCAAACCCGGCCTTCGCCGAACTGCAAAAGCAGAAAAAAATAGCTGGGCGTTGTGGCAGGCACCTATAGTCCCAGCTACTCGGGAGGCTGAGGCAAGACAATCGCTTACTCCTAGGAGTTGGAGGCTGCTGTGAGCTGTGTGATGCCATGGCACTCCACCTAGGGCGATAAAGTGAGACTGTGTCTCTACAAAAAAAAAAAAAAAAAGAAATAAATAAAAAAAAGAAAACTGAAATCAAAGTCACATTCTGATAATTTTACTACCTGTTTGATCCTGGGCAAACACCTTGACCTGCATTAGTCTTTCTTCCTCAACAAGTAAAATATAACAGTGTCTACCTTAAAGTGTTTGGAGGATATTACAAAAAACAACCAAATTCAAAACATTTTGAATATTTCAAAATCTCAGGAAATATGCACTGTGATTAGGATTGGGGAAATAGGCATTAACAGACAGGGCTAAAAGGATTACTTGAAGTGAGGGAATATCACGCTGTTCACTCCTGGAATATTTATTCTTGATTTTCCTCATACCCTGTTACATTTTGGGAACTTCATCTCTGGAGCACCAGTGCATTGCTAGTAAACACTCAAACTTGTCTGTCATCTGAAAAGGAAAGTTTACGCTCTCTCTTAGTTTTCGGTTTAACGTGACCTTCTTTCTTTTTTCTTTGAAAAGGTGGTATTCAAAAAACGTGGACCTCAATGGGGAAATGTGTGCGCTTGTGGAACAGCACATCATTTCCCGCTGTACATGCTATACCTCTTCTCTATGCCCTGACATGCTGACTTGTTTCAAACAGAATTTGAGATGACTTATAACAGAAGATACAAAAAAATAAGGTTATGGGAATAATGATCAACATTAAAAAAATGTGAATTAAGAAATTAAAAAATAACAAAAAAGGAACGGAGGCAAAACATGAGGACTAAAATAATTTTTTAAATTGTAAGTGACAATTGCCTCTGACCCACTTAACAGCCTGAACAAAACAACAGAAAAATACTACTCATTATATGAATAAAAAAATGAAAACATTTCTTCAAAATGAGCAAATTGCGTATTTGCAGAGACTTAGGGACCTAGCTTTATTATTTTTCCTAATTAGAGAAATCATTACAGTTATTGATAATTTGCTCTTCAATAATTATAAAAATAATGTGTTTGTTTCATTTAAAAGATTTAAAATATGGAATATTATTAAAAAGAAAATTAAAAAAACTTTCAAAATCCAGAGGTACTAAACATTCATGTGCAGTATGTGCTGTAGTCTCAAAATTGTTTCTATAAACATTTTTTTTAATTAGATGCAATTATTTTTATAGTATAGATTTTTGCCCAACAATATGTCAGGGACACTTTGTAATATCAGTAAGTAAGGATATCTAATTGTTATTTTAACGAAGACATAGCAAGTTTGCATGAATTTTAAATAATTAAACAATCCTGTGTGCCTGTGTGCAGGGGTGTACACAGAGAAATAGAGACACAGACACATAGAGAATTCCCTTCCCCTACGGTTTTCTTTTTTAAATGGTGCTACACTAAGTATCCTTACATTTACATCTTTTCTATTTATCCTTTGCCTTTGAATACTCTATAAGAGATAATATTTCCAGACAAAGACATACAATTTGACCCTTCACATTTTTTTTAAGTAAGTAATTAAAGTTTGTTTCCATTACTTTCATCAACACTGGTTAGAGCAAGTATGTCTGTGCAAATAGTTGTGTGTCTGTGTTTGTTTATTTCCCCCATTCTCGTAGACAAAGCATGAGATTCTGATAACTATTTGCATTTCTTTGCTGGTTGGGTGAACATCTTTGCACATATGTCTTTTTTCTAAACTTCATTTTTCTTATTAATTCATTAGTCCTTCTAATTTTTTATTAGCCCATTATCCTAAAAACGTTATTTTCTTTTCTTGCTGATTTTCAAGAATGTTCTAGTTCTAAATACTAGAGATATTAAACCCATTCTGTCACATGTGCATCAACTATTATTTTGTTAATTCACTTTTGGGTCTTTAATTTACTGTGTATACTTGCCATGAAGAAGCATGATGTTTTTAAGTAGCTCTATCAGTCTTTTTATGTGTGTATGTATGCTTTTCACTTCATCGGAAATCTTGAACTCCAGTACTGTGACACATTTACACATGTGTGTCTCTGTGTGTGTTTCTATTGTAAATTTTATTAAAGTAAGTTTAAAATGTTATTGGAAACTTTTAATATGGAGTCAATCTGCAATTTATTTTGGTGAAAATTAAAAAGTAGCTATAGAACTTTGTTTCTTCCAAAGAAAATATTGACCTCACACTATTTTAAGCAAGCTATGATTTTCCTACCAATTGGAAGTGGTAATTTATGATATTCTAAATGCTTTTTTTAGCTGAATATTTTTATGAATTTTATATTTTTCCTTTCCTGTGTATGCATGCCACATTGCTATGATTGATATAACTTTATAGGATGTAAGAGTTCAGCATTTCAAGGGCAAATACTGCTTACTATTCTTTCTAAATTATTTTGTCTAGTCTCTAGAATTTGTACTTCTTGATCAATTTAAAAATTATTTTATCAAAATATAAACAGAAAAATAGCAAACTTACACTGAGGATTTAATCTAGAACTTTTCAGTTAATCTTTTTTGTGATACAGAATTTTTCTCTGTTATCAATGCTAGAATGTCATGACTTCAGCCTAACTCGGAGCAACCTCAAACTCATGGGTGCAAGCAATTCTCTTGCCTTACCTTCTTGAATAGCTGGAACTGCAGGTATGTGGCACAACACCCAGCTAATTTTTCCTTTTTTTTTAGTGAGGATGGGCTCTCTTGCTCAGCCACAGTGGCCAGCTTCATTTAATTATATATCCTGTCCTCATTGAATTGAAATGCCAGTTTTATCATATACTGAATTCCCACCTATTAGAGTTTTACTTAACATGATCTTAACCAAAAAGCTGAGAAGTGGGGCTGCACATGTGGTTCAGTGGATGGGGCATTAGCCCCATATACCGAGGGTGGCGGGTTTGAACCTGGCCACAGGAAATTTGCAACAAAAAAATGGCTGGGCATTGTGGAGGGCACCTGTAGTCCTGGCTGCTCAGGAGGCTGAGGCAAGAGAATCACCTGGGCCCAGGATTTGGAAGTTGCTGTGATGCCACTGCACTCTACCAAGGGTGATAGAATGAGACTCTACAAAAAAAAAAAAAAAATGCTGAGAAGGGAAGGTAAGTTCTACTTAAAACTTTTGAGTAATTTGGGAGAGAATCCAAGAACACAGAATGTTTCTCAAATTATTCCCATTTTCTTTAAGACCATGAGTAAAGTGTGATATTTTTTCATGCAGGTTTTCAAAATTATTATTTGCTTTTCCATATTAAATGTATTTGGCTACTACAATTTAGATGTTCCTTATCATTACATTTTATTGACAATCTTACATGTTTATGTTTTAATACTCTATCAGCCTCCTTAGATCACACACACATTTGAATGTACACACACAGTTAAGTTTTAGTATTTACATGTCTCTTCATTTGTCCAGGGAGACAATCACACCCACTACCAATCATGCCTGTTTCTCTGTTCCCGGTATTTATACTGACATACACACAAACTCCTAACAAAAATGCTAGTAGCAGACCGTCTGTTTGTTTGTTAGTTTCTGGCATTAATGCAATGGTTTTTATTATTTCATATTTAAGAAGGGTATTTTCTGTTGTTTTCCAACAGACAAACTGAATGTTTCCTGATTTATTAATACTTTGAAAAACACAATAGTTCTTAGATCTTATGCAAACTTCTCAGTCTTTGTCTGGCTAGACTTGCAATGTTGAATCAGAGGCAGCAGTAATCTCCCATGAAATCATTTGAATATGTATTAAAGGCAAGACGGGGCATTTGGTTGCTCTAATAACTGGGTAATTTTGCTAGCATGACTGGGGAGTAGCCAGAAACGCCAAAGTTTCTGCTGTGCATAGCAATATGGTGCTCAAATGCAAGGGGGGGGGAGTCCCTGTTGAGAAACATGGATCCAGCTTAGGTTTTTCTGTCTCCTTTGATGCAATAACAACATGGGCTACATTAATAAGTTTCGTGGTTTTGGTAGGAAATACATTGTCATATGACACTGTAATTGATTGTGACTGGCTGGATTCAATTTGGTAATCTTTGATTTCACAATTTTACATCCACATTTAAAAAGTGATTGAGCTAGATTTTTTCTAAGATTTTTCTAGCTCATATAAATCTTTACATTCATTTATGTATGTATACACACAGGAGGCAAGCTGAACGAATATATCAATATTTTAAATATATATTTATTTATATATTCTTTCAGCTAGCTTCCTGTGTATATATAAACATATATTTAAAATATATGTTTTATATATAAATGTAAATATAATACACACACGTCAGCTTCCTCACAGTCTTATAAAATAATACATTTTTATGTTAATGTTTTGTCTTTTCCTATATTACCTGTTTATTGTGTTTTTCTCTCACATTTTTTTTCTCTGCTTTCTGATTTGGTCAATCATGTCTCGCCTCACATCTCCTTATTTATTGAAAGATAGGAATCCTATGTTGATTCTGCTGATTGCTTAATTATATATTTTTAATTTAAATTTCTGTATCTAAGTCAAGAATTTAAGAAAATGTGGAGTTGAATATTTTGAACTTAATTTTTTTTTTTTACTGACATGTTTTGCTTGTCTTTATTTTAGACTCACTCTAATTCACAAAATGTTCATAAAAAGAGGAAAGAGGAGATTGTGTGACTGGAGACAGGGGCTGAAAAACTCCTCTGAATGTTCTCACGTGTGTTTAGTGACTGGTGGCTCTTAGGAAAGTGAGCTTGCAGTTTTCCTTTATCTCCTCTATCCTACTTCTTCATAAATGTCTTGGTTTATCGAACCCCTCTTTGTTTCCACCAATACTAGAAAATTTTTATCTCACATGAATTGGATTTCCCTATTAAACTTTTTATAAAAAGGAGATAGATTTATGGAGGTCTTTTCCCATGTTTTATCTCATGTCAAATTTTAGAAGGGTTTGATCACACCACTCCCGAGAAGAGTATAAAGTTAAATAAAACAACGTTTTAGTCCTAAAATCGTAATCTTCCACGATTGATGCTTATTTATTTTTAGAATTAATGCTACAGCGTCCGTATGTTAAAAATGTTAAGTAGTAGTAAAAGTTATGATAAGGAAAAGTCTTTTCCTGACTTGGACCGTGCATCTCATTTCATCAATTATAATTAATAGTCTTTTACATAAACTCTTTGATAAAGTAACATCTATGGTATGTGTACATGTTTGCATTATAGAATAGTAATATATAGTTCATTTTTTCCTTCTTTCATAAAATTTACCTCATTCTCAGTGTCATCTACAGAATATTCTGTCATCATATTTTAAGCATAATTAAGTCATCCCCTACTGTGGACAAACATTAAGTTAATTTTATTTATTTTTTATTACATGTTGCACTAACAGGCATCTTTCTACAATTATCTTCAGATGCATTGATTAAATTCTGCTCTTCAAATTGTGTTGAAGGTGTAAAGACCAAACTGACTCCATTTTATTGAAACTAACTCCATCTCATTCCTCAGCCCTCATTATGTAGTTATATAGCGAAAGTGTTAAGTAACTTACTCCCTCCCCCGCCCTTTGTCCTTGTGTCTGCCCCGAGTGATAGCAGCTCCTTCCCAGACCAGCCAAGTATTACTCAGTCCCCCAGACTTCTATCAGCTCACCCCACACCCCCTCCCTTTTTCCTTTCTGTACCCTTAAAAAAATCCCTCCTTTTTGAGGCCGCTGGCTTCTCCGTTTTCCTGCTGTGCCAGGTATGAGAGGCCCCCAGGCCGGGCTTGTAAATAAACCTCTTGCTTTTGCATCGAATTCAGTCTCTCAGTGATTTATGTGGGGGATCCCTTGAGCTGGGCACAACAGAAGGATATGTTTATTTTTGATTTTAGCACACATTGTTTAACTACCCTCAGAAAAGTTTGCAAATATTCTGTGTATTAACTATGGTGTCCTTGGTACATACCAGAATTGCTGAGTCATTGTAGTTACTAAGAAGAGTCAGATTCATGGAGATAGAGAGTAGAAGGGTGGTTGTCAGAGACTAGTGGTGGAACCAATAGAGACCTACTGTTTATTGAAACATAGTTTCAGCTTTACAAGATGAAAAGTTATGGAGATGGATGGTAAGTGATAGCTTTACAAAACTATGAATGGATTTAATTTCACTAAAGAATGGTCGAGACAGTAAGTGTTATGTTTTATGTACTTTACCACAATTAAAATGATTAATAAGTATATTCAAGACAGAAAATTAATTGGGAATTCCAAAGAAGAAGAATCTAAGTCTGGTTTGGTAGGCAGAAAGATGACAGAAGGACTCATATATTAACATAATTTACAATTTACATGAGCATATCATCTGAGGTTTACCCTGATATTCTGCTTTGTGCAAGCTCTCTGAAATAAAATTGCTACTTAAAAAATTATTGAATGAATTAATAGATTTTGTATATGTGTTTTCATGGGTCAGATTGTCCGGCATCCAAAAGAAAGAGAATAGATATGCTACTTCAAAAGGGAGGACATTCACATGTAATGGCAGAGAGCACTGGGCCAGGCGTGTCCAAAGGGCATGTGAGTTGAACAATAATAACAAAAAGAAGTGAAGAATGGTTAAAAAAAAAAAAAGGCTGAGACTCCTATTAGGTATCTTCTCACACACTTCACATATAGACACTTAAGTATAAAAGTTTTGATGTAAATGGTATGTAACAAATACATAAATTCAAGTAATAAAAATAAATAAAAACTTGGGAGTTAAACATTGAAGTAAAAAAAATATGTGTCCAGTCTCACAGTGTCATCCTATAATTTACTTACTAATGGCAAAGGGAGAAATAAAAACTTCACAGAAGTTGAACCTGACAGAGTTCATTTCAACCAGGATATCATCACTGGTGCTGGTTCAAGTCAACATCGTGAGCCTGCTCATGACGCACAGTGAGGAGAACCAATGGTGAGTCTGTGCTAGTCCTGCCAAAATTCATGGCCAAAATCTAACAATGAAGAAATATCAGGAAAAACATCAACTAGGAAAAGAAAATTTTAAACCATAAAAATGTACTGTATTCATCAAAAATGTCCACGTCAAGACAGTCAAACATAAACTGAGACGCAATCCAGACTAAAAGAGGCTAAAGAGACATGGACTTAGGAGCAGCACCTTAAGTGATCCCTTTGCTTATAACATGTAATATTAGGACACTTGATAAAATCTAAATACAATCTGCTCATGAGATGATGCTCTCCTGTCAACGTTAATTAGATAGGTAGCTAGTAAAGATTACTCAAGACAGAACTACCAATGGATAAAAGTATCTGTATACAGGCCTCCATACCTGTCTGTATCTATCTATCTGTTTATTTATCTGGAGGTGGAGATAGAGAGAGAGAGGATAAAGCAAATCTAAAAATACATTATTATTTAGCCAGACATTGTAGCAGGTTCCTGTAGTCCCAGCTACTTGGAGGCTGAGTCAAGAGAATTTCTTAAGCCCAGGAGTTTGAGGTTGCTGTGAGCTGTGATGCCACCACACTACCCAGGGCCACATAGTGAGACTCTGTCTCAAAAAAACATATGTTATTATTAACATTAACATTCAGAAATTTGGGGTAAAGCATACATAATAATTCTTTGTAGTATTTCAGGTTATCTTTAACTCTGCAAACTTGTCAAAAGAAAAAGTAAAAACAGACAGTAGCAAATACATTTATTTCATGATGCATCTTCCCTAATTCTGTCTGCCTGTGTTCTGAAGAGTGTCTAGCCCCTACTGCACCTCCTATGAAATAGCAAAAGAGCCAGGTGAGGTGCACAATCTTTCCATGTCCTTCAAGCCTTTCATTCCAGAAGGACCTGCTGCACCCATCCAGCAAGCAGCTTTGCGTGTTGGAATACGTGATATAAAAGCACTGTGATGTGTTTTAACAATCTAACTCCTGATGCCCTGTGCATTTTTAAGCTCCATGTGTTTTGAGACAATTAACTGAAACCAAGTTATCACGTACTTAAATGGTATCTGGACACACTTGAGGAATCATATTTTCAATAACCAAATTTATTTTGTGTGTTTCTTGCTACTCTGGTTCAGGGAGTTGCGACCCCAAGATTTTTGCTGCATGTTAGGGCAAACAGTCCCTCAAAGAGGTAGCAGGGAATAGTGCATGCTGGAAAGAAAGGGGAAATTGCCCACCAACAGGGAATATGTCGATTTTTCTATAACTTTTCTCTCCAGAAACTCAGATACAGAAAGAAAAGGAAAACAAAACGATGGTAATTACACAGGAGAATGGAGTGGTTTGCGAGTCTACAAATGAAGAAAAGGAACTCGACTACGTTAATGGGCTCCTGGAAACAGGGGTTAACCCGCTAGTCCAAACGACCTATGCTATGGGTTCAGATCTACAGTATAAGAACTTGGCCTTGGTAAAATACAACATGGAACGCAACTACCAAACTAACGAAAAACCGTATGAGTTCATTCATGAGATATCTAAAGAGACTCAGCAGGCTTGTTGGCAGTATTTGATTACTCCATCCTCCGGGCAGAGATTTCTCGACTGGCAATGGGCACTGGACTCAAGCTGAGATAATGAGTCTGTATGAGAATTTGGAATTGGGACTCAGAGAATTTGGAGTCAGTCTCTTGGTTGGGGTTGTAAACATTGAAACTTATTCCCGCGTGTCTATGAATCTTCCAATGACAACATCTTCACAAACACTAGCAAACACCTGACAACAGAAGCTACTAAACACTTAGAGCCAGATTCATCCATTCTCTTTGACTGGTCTGTTCCCCTCCAATAGAAGGATTTATAATGGTGAGGTTTCCGGAATGGTCAAAACGCTCAGAACATAAAGGGGAGCAGGAACTTGTGTTCTAAGGGCAGAATGAATATTCAACCATCCTTTTGAAAGTATCATCCCCAAATCAGAAGAACCATGGGGTATTTTCTGTTGTTTTGATTTGTGTTTGTTTATCTAGGAATTGAAAAGATTTGGTTGTTCTTAATTAATATCTGCAGCCCCGTTCTGCTTAGAGAGGGGGCTGTATTAGACAGGAAACCATTGCCAGTTCCAATAATTAATTACAACGTGAGAACAACAACATAGCACACGTGCAGTTCAGGAGGAGATGGCACACAGATGACGATGGGAGACAGAGGAAAGCACTTGGGACCAGAGTTAGGGAGGAAGACACGTCCCCAGGTTCTGAGAAGCAGGTGCAGTGCAGCTCTGTGTAGAAAGTTGCAAGGGTCAGGTGCAGGGTGGACATGATTTGGGAGGCAAAAAGATCAAGGAAACAGCCATTTGCAGACAGACAATGGAGGCTGATGGTTCTGCAAGGCTCCTAATTCCATGAGCCTGCCAAGGCCATCGTGTAAAGACAGCCACCTTACGAAAAGAGAGGCAAGGAACATCCCGATTCCATTTCTGAGACACAGCAGGCACTGAGATGGCCTCAACCTGAGAGAATGGGACAAACACCCTGCAAGATTTTTACAAGAAATGTTACAGAAGGACTATTTATAACATTGAAAAACTAAAAGCAGACTAAGTAAATGTCAATAATAAGTTATTATTGCTTTATTATTATATTTTGCAATAAAATATTATACAGAAATGTAACTATTTGCAACATCAAGAATGCATTCCACAAATGATATCCCTCTTTCTGAACTACATGTGTGCTATGTTATTGTTCTCACGTTGTAATTAATTATTGGAACTGGCAATGGTTTCCTGTCTAATACAGCCCTCTCTCTAAGCAGAATGGGGCTGCAGATATTAATTAAAAGCAACCAAAGCACTTCAATTCCTAGATAAACAAACAAAAATTCAAAGGTGAAGAGAAATAACTTAAGAATCATGGCCCAAAAGAAAAACAAACAAGGACAACACAAACCCTCAAGTCCATTTCCTTGCAGGTGAGGAAGAACTCAGCAATGGTGTCCACATAAGTACTTCCCCAGGACTCAGCTGGCCCCTTCCCTTCCTAGAGGAATGCTCCTGCCCCAACTCGGCAGCCTGTGTACCTCTTGGTTCCAACATATCCTTAACAAGTCTAATTTAGCACTCTCTTCCCCAAATGTGGCTGATTATTTCTAATAATCTCTTAATACCTTACTTCGTTTCATACATAGCAGACTGTGAACATATTTAATTAAATGAGCCTTGTATTTGTTCCCTTTTGCTGCTGAAACAAATTACTACATATTAGTGGCTTCAAACAACACAAAGATATCATCTTTACGTTCTAGTGGTCAAATGTCTAAATTATAAGCAATGCTTCCTTCCTGTCTGGGAGCTCTAGGAGATAATCCATTTTCTCAGCTTTTCAAACTTCCAAAGGATGCACACATTCCCTTGGCTTGGGGCCTCCCTGTCTTCAAAGCCAGCAATTACTGGTCAAGTTTTTTTCTCATATACAGTTGTTCTGACACTGACTAGTCTCCCTCCCTTTTCCACGTTTAAAAGACCTTTGCAATTTTAAGTTAGGCCTACTGGGATAATCCAGGATATTCTCTTTATGTTAAAATCAGCAGATTAGCAATATTAACTTTATCCATCACCTTCATTCCCTCTGTCCCAAGTAACATAATATATTTACCATTTTCACAGTAAGGATGTGAACATTTTTACAGAGGAAATTACTATGCCTGCAAAAAATCTCAAATCCCTGATAGGCCAAAATCTGACCAAATCTATACACACACACACACACACACACGTATGTGTACACACACAAAAGTACAGAAATATATCTCTTTGAAAAAGGCAGAAGATATTCTGCCTAAAGATGGAAAAATTTAGAGGTATTCAACATTTAATTCTATCAGAGGATGCTTGAAATCAGCATTATGAAGAAACCTCTTCCTAAGTGGAAATTGATTCAGAGTAATCAATTCAAGAGGTTTAAGACCAAATTTTCACATGGAGCATGGAAGGGCTTCATTGCCTGAGATGCTTGCTGTGTTTATGAGAGCAGCTGTCAGCACACACGGGTAAGGGTTCCATCCAGGCTCTTACCCAGAGCTGAGTCTAAGTACACAACCCTACCCAGCTAGCCCATGCCTTCTGCTCTAAAAATATCTATAGTGCTGTATTTTTTATTGTTTTGAAAAACTAAAGACCAAATGAGGAATGTGGGTTAATTAAGGCTTGGCCTCTGGGCAGCATTATTTTCTCAAGCAGGCGCAATGGCTCTTCAGAATGGAGCTCACTTTACCCATCCAATTTCCCCTCAAGTATCACAACTGAGCTAATTTTAGTGATGCCTTACAGGAGGTCCTGACACTGGCACCACAGATTTTCCTTTGGAATGACTTAAGAAAACAATCTTGTTGACAGAGGGAGAGAAACTACAAGATTTGTCTTGAAAAAAAAAATATGTTTTTACTCCAACCGTATCAGTTTCAAACATGACTTGGGGGTGGTTTGTGCCATCACAAGGGCCCTCTCAGCACTGCGCCCCTGATCTGAGGGGAACCTCCAGGGCTACCATTGAGGTAAGAGGTTCCATGAAACATCAGTGCACCTTATATGGAAAAGGCCAGATGCATTCTCCCCTTAATGTCTCTGTTCTTACTTATGAACAGAAAGGAAAAGAAACTGCCGAGTGTGAAGAAAGTAATAAAGGAAGAAGAAAAATAGAATAGGCAGTAGGGCTAGAGACTGTGCATTTTGTATCTAGACTAGGGAAAAATACCGGAGCTGGAAGGCCAGGGCTCAGACCCTGGGCATTCGGAGGGGTTTAAGGAAACACGCCAAATGCAGGGAGCACATTATTAATTTTCCCACCATTATATTTTCAATTTTTTTAATTAAAAAGATTTTTCCTTTTTTCTAAACTCCTCCTCTTAAATAATTTCTTCACTTTCCCAGTTAAAAATCCTCTTTTTGTGTTTACAATAAAATAGAAAGGGAGGAAATATTTCCTGTTTTGCATCCTGGAAGAAGAGGCGTATGGCAGGGTCAGATTTTACTTTAGTTGTGCTTGAGAAGGAACTTTCCAAATGCATTCTATGAATTGAGAGTCTGGGGGGTAGTTCTCTTTTGTTAACGTATATCATCCCCTTTTATGTAAATATAAAACTTTTTTTTTCTTTCTCAAGGCTTTTAAACATATCAGCAGAATTCAAAATGGCTTAAAGTGCTTAGAAGTGGCACTTTGACGCTTTAAGTATAAATGAACTCAAACTACTTAGCTACATTTTTTCTTTAAATTACCTATAATTCAAAAAAGTTAAGTGAAAATACATTTGCAAATGCACTCGAAGGTTCAGTGGATTGTGGATGTTTTGAAATTCAGTTGGTGTTGGTTTAGTTAGTGTCAGATCTGTCCATTTCCACCCAACTGGCAAGCCACACCTGGAATCTCAAATAGATCTTTCATCTTCTGAGTCCAATGTAACTTTCATGTGTAAATTCATTAAGGATCACACCAATGTCTTTCACTATTTTGTGAAATGTTAGAAGAGAAGAAGAATAATATATGAGGACCATGTCTGCTTAACACAAAACATCTCAAATTTGAGTGGGCCAGTGACATGATGAATAATGCGTCTGAGCAAGGATCAGCATCCTGAGAAGTGTGGAAATCCACGGTTCAGTTTGGCATTGGAGGGTGAGAAGCTCTGAAATGTTCCATAGGACTTGTTTTTAAGAACAACTGTAGAGAAAGAGAGAAAGCTAATGTCTGTTTCATCTGTTTGGTGTAACCAGTGTAACCAAAATTTTAAGACATTACCTATTTAATCCTAATGCAAAATAATAATCATTATTCCTAGTCTAAAGATGATGAATTTGAGGCTACAAAGATGATGTAATTTGCTCAAAGTCAAAGTGTTGGGAAGTGATGGAGGCAAGGTTAAGCATGAGTCATTTCCTAATACAGAGTGTCCACTCTGTATTCTATCATTCTGTCCCATCATCACACTACCTATGGAGAAGCACAAAAGCTGTACTCTGTGTCTCCATCTCTCTCTTCCAAGGAACATTTTTGTCTCCATGACATTTTACACTTACCCTCTGTGTCTTTTTGCTACAACTAGAGACCAGGATTCTGCCCTAATTCCCTGATTGAACTTGAGCCCAGAATAGAACTTAACATCATCTCATCTTAATTTGTATTTGATAAGAGGTGAAGAAATTCATTGCTAATTAAGCAGTTCCCTGGATTAGAAAATCAGCAAAGAGGAATTTTAAGGAAAAGGTTTTATTGCTTTTAATTCACTTTATTTTCAATCTGTATTGAATGAGTCCTTATCATAGATATTTATTAATAAGAACCTACAAAAATAACATTTTACCCTCCAATGATTGCACTAATTGACATCACAATTAAACTGAATATTTTAAAATTCAGGCGTGGTAATGTGGGTCACATTGAGAATTTCCAAGATTATATAACTGCTACCTCTCTATTATTTCAGAAATCTCTGGTCACTTTTAATCTGGCATTGACCCATACATGAGTAAAAAGTTATAGAATTCATAATGTTATCATAGTTTAGAATATAAAGCATATTTATTTCTAAGGCCAACCCTAGATCCATAAGGAATATTTGGATATATCCAATCATGCTAAGCATATTTAACATAACCAAAAATGTATATTATTACTTTTCAGCTGGTATATACACATAATTAACTTTGAGAAATACAAATATTTTAGACCTCTACAGACTCTTTGCGGTATTCTACATGGATGAATACACCTGCATGGCTTAACATCCTTAAATAGCTCTCTTCTGAATTTCAGTTTAAATAAGAAAATTTTAACTAAGGTTGTAAATATTTCAACTCTTAAAGATATGTTTGAATTTTTAGCATAGTTTGAAAATTACTTATTAATGGACAATCCCATTTATTTATTTAACAAATAGAGTGCATGTTCAGCACCTGGTCTATCCCCTTCACTGTTCTAAGAAATTGGCAGTTCAGTAGATGCTCACCTTTGGATGATGAAATGGGAACAGGCAGATAATTAAAATCTAAGCAAGAGGCAATGGCAGGAAATATAGTGGGGAGAAAAAGAGGTGTTAAGAATATTGTAAGATTGTTTTCTGGCATGATCAAACAGAAAGATAAATTTGACACTACTTTACATGGCAAATGACATAGTGAAATACCACTAAATGGGAAAACAAAGGAAATTTGGTTTTGAATGCATCATTTGAAATTACTCCTGGAAATTTATGATAAGAGGATCAACAGTTGCCACTTTGAAAAACTGTTTAGCTGAATCTACCAAAGCAACATATATACTTATCCAAGAACAACACCCTAAGGTATATGACAAAGAGAAAGGTGTACAAATTTCACCAAAAGATTTTTACAAGAAATTTTATAGCAGGACTATTTATAACATTGAAAAACTAGAAGTAGACTAACTAAATATCAATAATAAGTTATTATTGATTTCATTATTGTATTTTGCAATAAAATATTATACCTCAATAATATTTGAGGTAACTATTTGCAAAATCATGAATGCATTCCAAAAATGATATAAGATAAAATAGACACAAAACAGGTTACATACAGCCTGATTTCATTTTTACAAAATCTACAAACAAGCAAAACCTATAGTATTAAAAATCTCGGTAACCTGGGGACAGTGATCCTCATTAGCTAGGAACAAAAGATGGGCCAACTGTGATGCTGCAAAACAGCTGTCTTTTTAGAAAGTCATTGAACCATGCAATAATATTTTATAAACTCTTAACCATTTATACGTTAATCAAATAAAAACTTAATATTATTATTTTTGAGGTATTTAATGCATTTTATTATAGAGATAATGAATAGCCTAAAATTTATAAGCCTAAAATTTTAGGAAAGGTCTGGACTAGCTTCAAAACAGGGAGCTGCCAAAGTATATATGAGATAAAAAGGCTGTGTGATATCCCAGGAAGATATATAAATAGTGAGGGAAAAGTGTGATCTCTTACCCTCCAAAGACGGAGTTTAGAAACATCATGTATGGTCTAGAAATGAATATGAGAAAAGGTAATCAGAGTAATAAGAGAATAGCTGAGTTGGTAGAATTCAGAAGCCAAGCTTAAAAATTGTTTTTGAAAAGTAATTGACTTTTCAAGGTACTGTAGAGCCTCAATAACTGACCGCCTCCTTACATTGACTACCTCCTAAAGTTGACCCAGTTTCCATAGATTGCACATGCACCACCTGAACCTTATCAGTACAATAGGCCTAGTTCCTTATGTTGACAAATTTATTACAGTCCATTAGGTGTCCTAAGAGGGTATTCCACAATTTGAAGGTAAATAATGCAGACGGATAAAGCAATATGACTTAGTTTAGAAAAAAAAATACTTACCTAAGAGCTCACTATAGTGCTCATAGTTAACAATAACATATGGTGCAATTAAAAAATTTGTTAAGAGGGTAAAACTTATCTTAAATGTTCTTATCATCATCATCACCATCATCACAAATAAAGGGGGTGGGAAGAAACATTTGGAGGTGATCAATGGGTTTATGGCATGGATTGATAATTTCACTGGGGTATACTTATCTCTAAACTCACCATGGTGTATGACTTAAATATGTATAGATTTTTCCATGTCAAACATATCTCAAAAAAGTAGATTTGTAAAATGTACAATTTATAATCACATCCATCCAGACTTCAATCAAAACTCAGCCATATGAAAGCCTATGGTTCTAAACTTATTTAATAAAATTTTTCTTCCGTTCTTTCATTCTTTGCATCTTTCTCAAGTAATAAATTTTGAATTTTCTTTAAAAAAAGGAAAGAGAGAGAAATAAATAGGAGTGATTCTGTAGAAAGATAATATTAAAAGTCCTTAGGAAAAGGAACCTAGTGAACTAGTGCACAAAGGAAGGGGTTGTCCCTTAGACTCAGGGAGGGCTCAAACATACAAGCTCTGACAAGTTCTTGAACTTGCTGCCATGTGCTTACATTGGCAACACTGTATCAGCAACTCATAAGGTTTTATAACTTTGGCTGTGATTTGTCTCACAGCTGTGTTCATGTGGAATGTGTCCCTGGTCCTTGTCTTGCTGAGTGGCGTTCATTACTGTTACTGCATGTTGTTGTGTGACATTGAGAGAATGTCAGAGCCTGAACTAGAGCAATAAACATTTATAAATTTCTCGTTAAACTTTGTGAGCCTGGAAGTGAAATCAGGGACATGTTGGTTCAAGTTTATGATGTTAATGCTGGGAAGAAAATGGCAGTATACAAATGGATTAAACATTTTTCTGAGGGAAGCAAAAGTGTCATTGACGAAGAGAGGTCAGGATGGCCAGCAATGAGCAGAAAGAAGGATACATTTCAAAAATTCATTCAGTTGTGCTTCAAAATTGTCGGCTGACTGTGAGAAACATAGCAAACCCAGTCAACATTGGTAGAGAAACAGGAAAGTCTGAACCAAAATCTTGGCCAATAACTCATGGCTCTTATGTTCTGCCAATGCACCAGCTCACATGGCACTGTCTGTGAGGAAGTTTTTAGCCAGTAAACAAACAACTGCATTGCAACAACCTTCCTATTCACCTTATCTGTTCCCAATGACTTATTTTCTTTATCCGAAGATAAAGATAGATATTGAAAGGAAGATATTCTAATGACATTCAGGACATCAAGAGTAATATGATGACAGCTTTGACAGTTATTCCAGAAGGGTTTGGATGGCGCCTGTGGCTGAAGGAGGAGGGTGCTGGCCCCAAGAGCTGGAATTGGGTCCAAGCCCAGCCCTAGCTAAAAATTGCAAAAAAAAAAAAAAAAAAAGAGTTTCAAGGGTTTGAAGGGTAGACTACATGCTGGCATTGGTGCGTAGCTTTCCCAGGGCAGTACTTCCAAGGGGGACCATATTGATGTTCAGCAATGTATGTAGGACTTTTCCTAGAATGAGGCTTCTGAACTTAATTGTCATATCTATAGCAACAAGACAAAGAAGGAATATACATCAATGAAGCATGGGTAAGGTAGACATTTCTTTTTTTTTTTTTTTTTTTGGTTTCTGCTTTTCTCACTTTGTTGCCTTCAGTAGAGTCTCATGGCATTACAGCTCATAGCAAACTCAAACTCTCGGATTTAAGCAATTTTCTTGCCTCAGCCTCCTAAGTAGCTAGGACTATAGATGCTTGCCAAAATGCCAGCTATTCTTTTTATTCTTGTAGTTGTCAATGTTGTTTAGCTGATGTGGGCTGGGTTTGAGCGCCAGCCTTGGTGCTGGTGGCTGGTGCCATAACCACTGTGCTATGGGCGCCAAGCCAGGTGGACATTTCTTGAGGATAGTTCATAGTGTCTTAGTGCAGCATGGAACATCTTCACCTGACAATGAAAGAAAAGGCATCAAATAGTCTCCTAGGTTTCATAGTAGGGCTGAGTACATTGGATGTTTTTCTTCTATTCTTGAGATACTTTGCTAAGAAGAATATGTTACAGCTCCATCCATGTAAACATGAAAGAGGTACAGTCTCCATCTTCCTTGAAGGCTGCATAATATTCCATAGTGTACATATGCCACAATTTATTAATCCATTCATGAGTCAATGGGCATTTGGGCTTTTTCCATGACTTAGCAATTCTGAGTTGGGCTGCAATAAACATTTTGGTACTAATATCTTTATTATGATGTGATTTTTGGTCTTCAGGATAAATCAAGTCATTTTTAACTCCTCCAAAGTAGAATCTCTGTAGCAATTTTGGTATTCTAAGCTTTTCAAATGCATTTAATACTTGTGTAATGTGTGCATGTTTTACAGAAGTAAGTTCTTTTAATTTGACCCCCCTGATAAACCTGTCTACCCCCCCTATTAGGTAGACATCTTTTCCCCACTTTACAGACTCTTGCCTAAGGTGGCATAGCTCTGAGGTGGGAAGTCACCCAGATGGTTTAGCTCAGTATCAGCGTTCTTCACACACATCTGTGCAGCCTCTCATGGCAAGGTCAATAGTGATTAATCTAGACTTTCATCATGAGAAAATGACAGACGAATCGGGAGATAAAAACAGAGTGCCTTGCAAGTCATCATCTCCAGGAAGCATTTCTAGCCATCCCCTTTCCTACTCAAGGCCAGGTCAGAGAACGAAACACTGTGTTCCTTCTCTTCTCTTCCCTTGCCTTCCACAGATGGTGTAACAGAGAGGTTAAGACATGACATCTAGCATTGCACAGAGCTGGCTTTGAATCTTCATTCTTCTACTTACCAGCTAAGTAGAAGGGACACATTTAGACTATTTTTCCCTCAGTTTCTTCATCTGTATAATGGAGCAACTATAAAAATTATAATAGGTATAGTAATAGAAATAGTAGTTTTCACAAAAACACCTAGGATTTTGTACAGTTTAAGTTAATTAAGATAGAAAAGTATGGTAAGAAATAATAAATATTAACTTTTTAATTAGTACTATCACATTACATTATAATTACCTATTTATTATCTATATTCAATATATAATAAGGTTCTTGTGGCCCCAGTGTTGGACATGCAGTAAACAACTCAGGAAACATTCATTAGATGAATAATGTCTTTACTCGACTTCCTAAGAAATTCTTAAACACTCTTGTTTTAGAAGTTCCTCCCCATGTCTGAGCTCACAATATCACTCTTAATTATCCCAGTGGAAGCAACAACACAAAGATGTCCTGGTATGCATTGCGCCATTCCTCGGACACAGCATGCTCCGAGTCTGCACAGATGTGAACTCCAGGCTTTCTTTCTCCACAATTTCTCTCTAACTGCTGATATTTCTGTACAATATGCCTGTTGAGTACAGCCTGAAAATGGAGAGTGAATGGACATAATTTGGTATATTATTTTGTGGAATATAAAAGATAATTCCTGCATTCCATTCCAGATGTCTACACAAAGTGAAGGGTTTTTTTTTTTCATGATATGCTTGTCAATAAATGTAATTTTAGGAAGAAAATGCTATTTTTCTCTGCATATATATTTAAATGCTTTCAAAGTTGTTTTTCAAAGAGAAGTGATATTGCCCCAGGGAAAATTATGTGAGATACTAGGTCTAGAGCTTTTTTAAAAACAAGTTGAGACAAGTCACTATCTTAATATTGCTTTTAAACCAAGTGTCTCTAACATGCAGCAAGAATATCAGAACAGTCTTCTTCCTTCTACCCACTTACCATTTCTTGTTTCTCTCATTTGGCTAATGCTCATGGCTCCCATTATTGCTTGTTCTTGTACTCTGATGACCTCTAAAAGTGAAACAGCAATCCTTCTAATGTCTACTCAATGGTCCATCATCAATGATTTCACCTGGAGTAGTAACAATGAAGCTTCTGGTCTTCATACAATTTTCTCACTATTCTTACTGTTTGTACTTTTAGTTTTATTGTCCAAAGCTGTTTTTTAAGAAACCCTTCTACCAATAATCAGATTATTTCTTTTTTAACAATTTTAATAGATAATGTTTGCAAGAGCTCCTCTAAAATCTCATTGTGTCTGTCAAGCTGCTCTTCTTTACAAGTGAATATAAACCTTTGGCCTGATATGCCCTAATTTAATTATTGCAGATATTGCATCCCTTATATGGCAAATATACACTCTTATTACTAAGTTGTTTGATGTATCTTTTTATAGGTAACTTGGCCCAAAGATTCTTGTCTCTGCTGGGACTAGTTCCAAAGGAAATTTTCATGTTTATAAGACACTAAAATACAAAGACATAAATAACTTTTGGCAATAATGAATGAGGATATACATACTTTAAAATCTGGTTGACTGAAAGAGTTGGTAAAAGATATTAAACATTTAACAGATGCATTTAGAGAACAAAATCGGAGCCTCAAAGAAATCTGGCAAAACTTGCACATGTTCTTTGGGATAAATCCTTAAGCTTCTCCCTTACTTAACTTATGTATTTACATCAATAGTTCTTTCCACTACGCAATGCTGTTAATAATTGAAGTCAAACCTAAGACGAAGCCATTCCTGGAAAATCTACCTGTATACTAAGACTTCCATTATCACCCTATATTTAAAATGCAGTACAAAATTCTATCAACTAAGGGGACATAACATCCAGAGACACTCTAGTGAAGCAAGCCAAGAAGGCCAACAATTCCAGAAAGAGAGGAAGTCAAAACATTTAACTGGCCAGGCAAAGTGGCTCATGCCTATAATCCTAGCACCCTGGGACACTGAGGCAGAAGGATCCCTTGAGCACAGCAGTTCAAGACCAGTCTGAGTAGGAGTGAAACCTTGTTTCTACTAAAAATTGAAAATATTAGCCAGCCATTGTGGCAGGTGCCTATAGTCCCAGCTACTTGGGACACTGAGGCTGGAGGATCACTTGAACCTAGGAGTTTGAGGTTGCTGTGAGCTAGGCTAATGCCACAGCACTGTAGCTTGGGCAACAGAGTGAGACTCTATTTCAAAAAAAAAAAATTAGCCAGAATGACAGCAGTCTGCTTACATGACTAGAATAAAAATGGTTAGCTAGAAGTATTCCTTTATGTCACTGACTTGAGATTACTCAAGGACACACCTATTCACAGTATTTCCTCTATTTCAGGCTGTACAATGGCTCCTACGTGGTTCCTAATTTCATCTCATATTAAATTCAAACCTCATACCTTTCTCTTCAATTCATCTGAAACTTTCTTTCCTAGCTTGTAAATGTCATGTATGGTGACCTTCTTCTAATTTCTTTCCTTTGTGGCTGTGTACATGTTCTTTCCTATCCATTCCCACTCACTCATCTGCACCCCCAGCCATGCCCAAGCTCCTCACAGGTTGTTTATTATTCTTTACTTTTCAGCATAAATGCCACCTTTTTAGGCTTTCCTTACCCACCTTACATAAAGCATGTTCACTGAATTCTTCATCACAGTATTTAGCTTCTTTCTTTCAAAGTATTATCATGATTTATAATTATATATGGTTTTGGTTTCTGTTTGTTTTTCTTATTTATTGCCTGCATCTGCCCTCAACTTAAGGACTATATCTCCAAAGTGACTGTAATACGGGCACTTGGTACATAAATGGTGGAAGTAGGACCAAATGAACAAATGTGAAATAGGAATAAAAGTAACAAAACACATGTCTGGGAGTAACCATCTCCTAAACATTTTAAAGATCTTTCCTTTTTTTTTTTTTTTTTAATAATTTTATTGAATCATAATTATGTACATTGGTGCAATCACAGGGCACGATTCATATACATTCAGAAATATTTTGATCATACTGTTACAGATATCCTTCATGGCACTTCCTTGATCACTATA
>CAUYON010070249.1:0-12619 GCA_963573935.1 Arctocebus calabarensis | reverse complement strand
TAAATCTAAGATTTCTTTACTTAGCTTCTTTTTGGAGAATCTATCCAACACTGCTAAAGGAGTATTAAAATCTCCAACTACTATGGAGCTGGAGGAAATCAAGTTACTCATGTCTATTAGAGTTTTTCTTATAAATTGAGGCCCATTCTTGTTGGGTGCACAAATATTAATAATTGAAATCTCATCATTTTGAGTAGTACCTTTAACAAATATGAAATGGATTAATAAACTGTGATACATGTATACCATGGAATATTATGCAGCCTTAAAGAAAGATGGTGACTTTTCCTTTTTCATTTTTACATGGATGGAGCTGGAACATGTTCTCCTTAGCAAAGTATCTCTAGAATGGAGGAAAAAGTATCCAATGTATACACCCCTAATATGAGACAAATTCTTTATCATTCAAGAGAAGGCTACAACCCATTTATTGCGCAGGAAGACGGGTAAAGGGGAGAGGGTGGGAAGGGGAGGTGGGGGGAGATGGGACAAAGGGTGAGATCACATGTGTGGTACATATTCGAAGGGTCAGGAGAAAACTTCTAAATATGGATCAAAAATGTTTTCATATAGTAAACAAGAAAATATCATGAATGGTATGTCAATCAGACTGATAAAAATATCTCAGATTGCATGTGAAGCCCCCACACTATATCCCATGATTGAACTAATGTACACAGCTATGATTCAATAAAAAAAAAGATAATAAAAAAATATATATGAAATGTCCGTCTTTATCCTTTTTTACGTTGTTTGGTTTAAAGCCTATTATATCTGCAAATAAGATTGCAACACCTGCTTTTTTCCCTTTTCCATTTGCCTGGAATATAGATGATCATCCCTTCACCTTGAGTCTAAATTTATCTTTTAAGGTAAGATGAGATCTTGTATTCAGCAGATATCTGGCCTGAGTTTTTGTGCTCAGTCAGCCAACCTATGCCTCCTTAGAGGATAATTTAAACCATTCCATTAATTAAAAATAATGATAAATCTTTGGAAAGTCTAGTGCACATTTTTAATCCTTTCATCACTGTGGAAGTTGAAATTTGATAAAAAGTTTCTGGGTGAGTTTACTTTTGTGGTGGAGGATGACAGTGGTCATTATGGAGGATAGGTCTGAGAATATCCTGGAGAGCTGGTTTAGTTATAGCAAATTTCTTCAACAGTGGATGTCATTAAAGTATTTAATTTCTCCATCATAAATGAAACTCAGTTTACCTGGGTACAGGATCCTGGTTTGAAAGTTCTTTTGTTTTAGGAGATTAAAAGTCAATGACCTTTCTCTTCTAGCTTGAAAGGTTTGATCAGAGAGATCTGCAGTTATTCTAATATTCTTCCCCTAGTTATAATGGATTTCTTACATCTGGCTGCTTTCAGAATTTTCTCCTTCATATTGACTTTAGTGAAGTTAATTATGATGTGCCTGTGGGATATCTTATTCAGGTTGAGTTGTGCTGGGGTTCTGAAACTGTCTACTATCTGAATTTCAGAATCTCTTGGCATGTTTGGAAAGTTCTCTTTCATAATCTCATAAGGACAAGACTCTGTGCCTTGTGATGGAACTTTGTTTTCAGGTATCCCTATAAGGCGAATATTGGTTTTCTTTGAGTTATTCCAGAGCTGTCTGAGAGAATGATCCATTTTTGCCTTCCATTTCTCTTCCTCTTTAGAAGTTTGGGAGCATTTGAAAGCTTTGTCTTCAATGTCAGAAATCATTTCCTCTCCTTACTCCATTATGTTCCTGAGGGATTCTACTATATTTCTCAGATCTTTGAGGGCTGCAATTTCTTGTCTCAATGTGTCAAAAATCTTTGGTCATTTTGTCTTTGAATTCATTGAATTCTTGAGACATCTTTTGGGTCATCTTTTGGATTGCTGCTTGAAATTCTAATTCCATCTTTTCCTCCATTCTGCTGATCTTATTTGCTATCCAGACTCTGAATTTGATTTCTGACATCTCAGCCATTTGCTGATGCAAGGGATGTTGTGCTGTGTCTACCTTGTCGTTCCTTGGGGGAGTTGATCTCTGATTATTCATATTGCCAGAGATTTTCTGTTGATTCTGCCTCATGATTATTTTTCACTGTTGCCTATGACTGTCCTCAGAGTTGGGGAAGTGTCTCTCCCAGATCAGACACTGGGAGGATCACTCTGTTGTTGCTGGATCTTTGCAGGGAGTGACCCTGTTTAGCTCCTCTGGGACTGTCCCACCCAGGGATTTCTGGCTGCAGGAGCAGCTCCAGAGTGTGGCATGCCTAGATCAAGCAGCAGGGCATGGGATGGGGCACCTGGTGGCCTTGCAAAGGGAGCCCATGCCTCCAACAGCCTCTGGCTTGGGGGAGGGCTCTGGAGAGAGGGCACGGGTTGCACAGCATCCTGAGTCCCTGGCCAGATGGGTGGTACTGTTCCAGAGGCAGAGGGTAGGGGAGGAGGTGGGTTGTGTGGCTCCCAGAGCTCCTTGCCTAGGTAGGGAGGCGGAGGCCTGGCAGGTTCCTGGCGGAGTCCCTGGCTGGTGTGGACGGCAGGCAGATGCTCGGGGCAGGGGTCCCAGTGGAGTCCTTGGCCATGGCAGGCAGCAGGCCAAGGCCTGGTGGGGGCGCCAATCAGGGCCGTGCAGGGGTCCCTGCAGTGTGGAGTTCCTGACCGCTGTGGGCAGTGGGCCTGGGGCACAGATCGGAGCCAGTTTGGGGTTCCGGTGTGTGGCAGGCCGAGGCCAGGTGGGGCAGAGATCGGTGCTGGGTGGAGCACAGATTGGTGATGGGCAGAAGTCCCAGTGGAGTTCCTAGCCACTGCTGGTGGCCGGGCAAGGCTTTGGCGGGGTGCCAAATGGGGCCACACAGGAGTCCCGGCAGAGTTTCTGGCCGTTACTGGTGGTGGGCCAAAGCCGGGTGGGATGCCAATTGGGGCCACGCAGGGGTCTTGGCGGAGTTCCTGACTGCTGCCAGTGGCATGCTGAGGCCTGGTGGGGCATGGATCCAGAGCCTGTGGAGGTCCCAGCAGAGTCCCTGGGCAGGGGGCTGGCGGGGGCTCAGTGGGGCCCCTGAGTCTCTTACCTGGTGCCTCCTGGTTCGACAAATAGGGAGGGTGGGCACTTCTCAAGTCCTCCTCTCTCAGTTTCTGCAGAGGTCAGGCTTCTGGTACATCAGGTAAGGGGGGAAGGGTGTCCTTTGTAAATGAAATGACATGTCATCTGTAGTTGGTAGCAATGAGTGGCCTATTCATTGTTGAGGTTTTTTTCATTCTCAGGTACCTCACCCAGACAGCATTCGAGTGCCACCAACGTCAAGACTAGTTGTGCCACAGTCTGCAAGTTATCGAGATGTTGTCACTTCCCCCCGGCCCCCGCAATTCGAGAGCAGTCAATTAATTAATTCTTGATTGATTGATTTTAGAGACAAGGTCTCACTCTGTTCCCTAGGCTGAAGAGCAGTGGTGTGATTCTAGCTCCCTGCAACTTTGATCTTCTGAGCTCCAGAGATCTTTCAGCCTCAGCCTGGCAAGTGGCGAGATGTGTTCTAGCACCTGACTCATTGTTTTCAAACATGATTGGTAGAGATGAGGTCTTTGAAAGTTGCCCAGGCTAGCCTTGAGTGCTTTGGCCTCAAATGATCTTCCCACCTTGGCCTCCGAAAGACACTGGGATTATAGGTATCAGCTTCTGTACTCACACTAAATCTGTAAGACACTTTCTATGCATTTAGTACAGTCAGTTAATTATTACGGACATGTGTCATTGGGAGTTGCAAAATTTTTTCTTTGTTTGCTTTTGAGACAGTCTCAAACTGTTGCCTTGGGTAGAGTGGCGTGGTTTCATAGCTTACCGCCACCTTTGACTTGACTCAGGTTGTCCATTTTCCTCAATTTGTGTATTTTCAGTAGAGACTCAGTCTCCCTTTTGTCCAGGTGGGTTTGGAACTCGTGGGCTCAAGCAATCTACCTGCCTCAGCCTTCCAGAATGCTAGGATTACAGGCCTCAGCCTCACAGAATGCTGGAATTACATGGCAGGTGTGACACGCTAGGCCTTCCACATTTTTCTAACTCTAGCCAACCTAGGATTGTAATTCAACCATGATTGAAAGAATGGAGTTGTGGTCCAATCTGCTTACTTATGCACATCATGAGATGAACCGTAATCTGTATGTGGTTGATTGTGAAACCGCATCTCATGCTCATACACATTATTTTCATGAAGCTGAGTGAAGCTGAAATCCCTGTCACCTTCAGCACTACCTGATGTGCAACTTCACTCACTGCCAAGTGATAAAAGGGTTTATGGCGAGGAACTGGACAATGGTCCTAGACAATCTGTAGCATATAGGCAAGTTGATAGCCCTAAAACCCTATTTTCAAAACAAGTGATGGGTCAGATGGGCTGGTGCACCTAGACCTCAGTCTATAGAATGAATAGAAGAATGTTATAGGAAAAAATGGAATATTATGAATGAACAATAGCCTAGCAGGGTGGCTGAGATCTGCAGTCCTAGTCCAAGGGGGAAGTCCCATGTGGGAGACTGCTTGTGGTGAGGAACTCCACCTCAGCCTAAGCCAAAGAAAGACCCTTAGTCTCTATGAAAAACAGAAAAGGTTAGCCTAGCACGGTGGTATGTGCTACCTCCTTAGGAAACCAAGGCAAGAGGATGGATGAGTATCCTGGCCGGTTTCCAGCTAGCATGGAAACATCAGGGAACACAGAGCTGAGGAGAGATGTGTCAGGCCACAGTGGACATGTGATGTTTCCACACTACAAGTAGACCATAGGAATGTTATTTGAAGCCCATGAACATAATGAAGTGTACCACAAACTTAGAAAGTGGTGAGTTTTGGGTTTTTCTTTACTTTGGTTTTCAGTATCATTCATTCTAAGTTCCTGGCCAAGTAAGGTTGCTGAAACCTAGCACTCTGGGAGGCCAAGGTGGGTGGATGGCTTGAGCTCAGAGGTTGTTGACCTGCCTGAGCCAGAAAGAGAGCCCGAGAGTTGTGGTGGGATCTGTCCTCCAAGCCACATGGGAGACTAAGGCAAGAGGCTCTCTTGACTCCAGGAATTTCAGGTTGCTGTGAGCTATGAGGCCCTGCCACTTTGCTGATGGTGACAAAGTGAACATCTGTTTCATGCGACAACCACAACAACAACAAAGATAAAAACAAAGTCCATAAAATTAGGAAAAGTAGCAGAATTACCATGTGTGTGGCAGGTGGCTGTAGTCCCAGCTACTTTAGAGGCTGAGGCAAGAGGATTGGTAGAGACCAATGATTTTACGTCACTGTGAAGTATGATGAGGCCTAGGTACTCTAGCTAGGATGACAGAGTGAGTGTCTGTCTCAAGAATAAAGAAAGAAATAAGTAAGGAAGGAAATCAAAGAAAAGAAGAGCCAAAGTTCACAAGGTAGATGAGCACGAGATCCAGGGCATTGGTGGGTAGTTGTTCTGTATATCCTTTAATTGTGCTCCTCATCATTTCTACCCTCATATTCATCTCAAATGAAAGGAAGGAAGGAATGGGGACAGGGAAGGGGAAGGAGAAGGGAATGAAAAGGAAAGGGGCCAGGAAAGGATGAAAAAGATAAAGAAAGGAAAGAATGAACAAGATAAAATCCCTGTACCACACACAGAAGGTAAAGGTTAGCCAGTCCTCCAGGATAAATGGATTAGGTATCTGAGTTAGTTATGAATGTTCAAACTGTATAGCACTCATTGTATTGGCCAGGTGTGGTGGCTAATTCCAATACTCCTAGCAATCTGGGAGACCCAAGGAGGGTGAATTCATGAGCTCGGAATTTCAAGACCAGCCTGACCAAGAGCCAGATCCTGTCTCTAGTCAAAAGAGAACAAGTAGGTGGGTGTCGTGGCCAGAGCTACCTGTAGGCCCAGCTACGTGGGAGAATGAGGCAAGAGGATTGTTCAAGCCCAGGAGTTGGGCGTTGAAGTGAACTACTATGCCAGGGTACTCTCCTGAGGACCAGAGTGAGACTCTATCTCAAAAACAAGGAAATGCACAGCGTTCCTTTGATCATAAAAGAGTAAATAAGCAAGATTGTGCTACCTTGAATTATTTAATTCTTGATTTATTGATTTTAGAGAAAAAGTCTCACTCTGTTCCCCAGGCTGGAGTGCAGTGGTGTGATTCTAGCTCCCTGCAACCTTGATCTTCTGGGCTCTACAGATCTTCAAGCCTTGGCCAGGTCAAGTAGCTAGGTGTGTTCTTAGCACTTGACTCATTGACTCCAAACATTATTGGTAGAGATGAGGTTTTAAGATGTTGCCCAGGCTAGCCTTGAATGCTTTGGCCTCAAATGGTCCTCTCACCTTGGCCTCCCATAGACACTGGGATTACAGGTATCAGCTCCAGTACCCAGCCTAAATCCATAATACACTTTAATATCCATTTCATACAGTCCATTCCTTATTACAAATGTATTTCATTTGTAGTTGCCAAATTCTTTTTTTTGTTCATTTGTGTGTTTGTTTGTTGGTTGGTTTGTTGTTGATACAGTCACAAGCTATATCCCTGGGTAGGGAGTCACAGCTTCATAGCTCACAGTAACCTCCAATGTGGAGTCAGGTGATCTTTTTTCACCAGTTTGTGTATTTTTAGTAAAGGCACAGTATTGCTTTTGCACAAGCTGGTTTACAACTGGTGAGTCTAGCAATCTCCCTGCCTTAGCCTCCCAGAATGCTGGGATTACAGGTCTGAGCCACCATACTGGGCCTGCCAAATTCTATTTCTAGCCACTCTAGGATTATAATTCCACCATGACTGAATGAATGAAGTTGCGGCCCAATCTACTGACTTCCCCATGTCAATTTATGAGCAGTGCATCTGATGTGGTCTGCAAGGCTTATACCATAGAACTTTATTTGCAAAACAAGTGATGGGTCAGACTGACCAATGCTCCTAGATGTCTGGTCTATAGAATTAATACAAGAATATGATAGGAAAGAAATAGAATACTATCAATAAGCCCTGAGCAGAGTGGCTCAGACCTGTAATCCTAGTCCATGGCGGAGGCTCTGGTGGAAGATAGCTCAAGATGAGGAACTCCACCTCAGTCTAAGCCAAAGAGAGACCCTCAGTCTCTATGAAAAGCAGAAAAGGTTAGCCAAGCACGGTGGTAGATGCCAGCTAACTTAGGAGGCTGAGGCAAGAGGATGGATCGCTTGAGCATCCTGGCTGGTTTCCAGCGACCATTATGACATCAGGGAACACAGAGGTGAGGAGAGATGTGCCAGGCTGCTATAGTCATGTGATGTTTCCACTCTGCAGGTAGACCACAGGAATGTTATCTGAAGCCCATGAAGCCTAGTGAAGTGTACCACCAACTTAGAAAATGGTGAGTTTTGAGTATTTATTACCTTGGTTCTCAGTATCTTTCATTCAACCTTCATGGCTAGGGAAGGTGGCTCACAACTGTAGTGCTAGCACTCTGGAAGGCTGAGGCAGGTGGATGGCTTGAGGTCAGGAGATGTTGACCAGCCTTAGTCAGAATGAGAGGCCAGGCATTGAGGCAGACACCCGTGCTCCCAGCCATGTGGAGGCTAAGGTAAAGAGGCTCCTGCTTGACTCCTGGAGTTTCAGGCTGCTGTGAGCTATGAGGCCCTGTCAGTTTACTGAAGATGACAAAGGGAGCATCTGTCTCATGCACCACAGAAAAAGGTAGAAAGGAATTATGTAACATTAGTAAAAATAGCAAAATGAGCTATGTGTGTGACAGGTTCCTATAGTCACAGCTAGTTAGGGACTAAGGAATGAGGATTGCTTGAGACCAAGGATGTTACGTTGCTGTGAACTATTAGGAGGCCTGGGAACTCTAGCCAGGGTGATAGAGTGAGACTCTGTCTCAGAAATAAAAGAGAGAAATAAGTAAATAAACAAATCAACTAAAAGAGAAGCCAACGTTTGCGTGGTAGTTGAGCCCATGCCCCAGGGGGTTGGAGGTTGGTTGTTGTGTATATCGTTCGATTGTGCCTCTCATCTTTTTTACCCTCATATTCAATTCAAATGAAAGAAATGAAAGAGAAGGGGATGGTAAAAGGGAAGGGATAGGAAAGGAATGGAAAGGAAACTGGTAAGGAAAGGAAAAAGAAAGAAAGAAAGAAAGGAAGGAAGGAAGGAAGGAAGGAAGGAAGGAAGGAAGGAAAGAAAGAGGTAAAATCCCTACCCTCCCCCCAAACCAAAGGGTGGCCAGTACTCGAGGAAAAATGGATTACGCATCTAAGTTAGTTATGAAGTTTCAAACTGCACAGAACTCATCATTATATTGGCCAGGTGGGGTGGCTCAGTCCGGTCATCCTAGGAGCCTGGGAGGTGCAGGCAAGGGGTTTTCTTCAGCTCAGGAGTTCAAGACCGGCATGAGCAAGCACCATACCCTGTCTCTACTCAAAAGAGAACCAATAGGTGGGTGTCAGCTACTCCCCAGCTACTTGAGAAGCTGAGGCAAGAGGATTGCTGAAGGCTGGGAGTTTGGCATTGCAATCAGCTACAATACCAGGGTAATCTCCTCAGGGCCACAGAGCGAGACTGTCTCAATGCAAGGAAATGCATAGCACTCCTTTGATCATGAAAGAGTAATTTGAATTAATTAATTCTGGATTGATTGATTTTAGAGGCAAGGTCTCACTCTGTTCCCCAGGCTGGAGTGTAGTGGTGTGATTGTAGCTCCCTGCAACCTTGATCTCCTGGGTTCCAGAGATCTTTCTGCCTCAGCCTGGCAAGCAGCAAGGTGAGTTTTGGCACTTGGCTCATTGTTTCCAAACATGATTGGTAGAGATGAGGTCTTAGGATATTGGCCAGGCTAGCCATGAACACTTTGGCCTGAAAAGATCCTTCCACCTTGGCCTCCCAAAGACACTGGGATAACAGGTATCAGCTTCTGTACTCAGACTAAATCTATAAGACACTTTCATATGCATTTATTGCAGTGAATTAATTATTACGGATGTCTTTCATTGGGAATTGCAAAATTTTTGTTTCCTAGTTTGCTTTTGAGGCAGTCTGAAGCTGTTGCCCTGGGTAGAGTTGCATGCCTTCATAGCTTACAGCCACCTACAACTCGACTCTGGTGATCTTCTTCCCTCAGTTTGTGTATTTTCAGTAGAGGCTTGGTCTCCCTTTTGCCCTGGTGGGTTTGGAACTCAACAGCTCAAGCAATCTACCCATGTCATCTTCCCAAAATGCTAGAATTACAGGCCTGAGCCTCACAGAATGCTGGGATTACACGCTGGGTGCAAGATGCAGGGCCTTCCACATTTTTATAACTAGCCACCTAGAATTGTAATTCAACCATGATTGAATGAATGGAGTTGCCGTCCAATCTGGTGACATAATCACATCAATTGAGGAGCCATAAATATGATATGTGGTCAATTGTGAAACCACATCTCATGCTCATACACATTATTTTCATGAAACTGAATGAAGCTGAAATCCCCATCACCTTCAGCACTACTTGATGTGCAGCTTCACTCACTGCCAAGTGATACAAGGTTTTATGTGGAGGAATCGGACAATGGTCCTGGACAATCTGTAACATATAGGCAAGTTGATAGCTCTAAAACCGTATTTGTAACACAAGTGATGGGTCAGATGGGCCAGTGTACCTAGACCTCTGGTCTATAGAATAAATAGAGGAATGTTATAGGAATGAAATAGAATATTGTGAATGAGCCATGGCATAGCAGGGGGGCTGAGACTTATAATCCTAGTCCATGGGGGAGGCCCCGGGTGGGCAATTGCTTAGGGTGAGGAATTCCACCTTAGCCTAAGCCAGAGAGAGACCCTCAGTCTCTATGAAAAGCAGAAAATGTTATGCAAGCACTGTGGTGTGTGCCAGCTACTTAGCAGGCTGAGACAAGAGGATGGATCACTTTAGCATCCTACCCGGTTTCTACGTACCATGATGACACAGGAAACACAGAGATGAGGAGAGACATATCAGGCCAGTGTTGTCATGTGATGTTTCCACTCTACAGGTAGACTGCAGAACGTTATCTGAAGCTCATGAACCTAGTGAAGTGTACCACCAAGTTAGAAAATGGTGAGTTTTGGGTTTTTCTTTACTTTGGTTTTAAGGATCATTCATTCTAACTTCCCAGCCAGGCAAGGTTGCTGACGCCTGTAAACCTAGCACTCAGGGAGGCTGAGGTGAGTGGTTAGCTTGAGCTCAGGGGTTGTTGACTGGCCTGAGCCAGAATCAGAGCCTGGGCATTGTGGTGGCCCCTGTCTTCCCAGCTACATGGGAGGCTAAGGCAAGAGGCTCGCTTGACTCCAGGAGTTTCAGGTTGCTGTGAGCTATGAGGCCCTGCCACTTTACCGAGGATGACAAAGTAAACATCTGCCTCATGCAACAACAACAACAAAGATAAAAACAATGTATGCAAAATTAGTAAAACTAGCAGAATTAGCCATTTGTGTGGCAGGTGGCTGTAGTCGCAGCTACTTTAGAGGCTGACGCAAGAGGGTTGCCTGAGACCAAGGATGGTATTTGATGTGCAACTTCACTCACTGCTCAGTGATACAGGGTTTATGGGAGGAATCGGACAATGGTTCTAGACAATCTATAACATATAGGCAAGATGATACCCTTAATACCATATTTGCAAAATAATTGATGGGTCAGATGGGCCAGATAGGCAAGATGATACCCCTAATACCGTATTTGCAAAACAAGTGATGGGTCAAAGTGGCCCATGCTCCTATATCTCTGTTCTATAGAATTAAATGAAGCATATGAGAGGAAAGTAATAGAATGTTATGAATGAACCATGGCCTAACAGAGTGGCTCAAAACTGTAATCCTAGTCCATAGGGGAGTCTCGAGGTGGAAGATTGATCGAGGTGAGGACCTCCACCTCAGCCTAAGCCAAAGAAAGACCCTCAGTCTCTATGAAGAGCAGAAAAGGTTCGCCAAGCATGGTGGTGTGTGCCAGCTACTTAGGAGACTGAGGGAACAGGATGGATCACTTGAGAATACTGGCCCTGCTCCAGCTACCATTATGACATCAGGTAACACAGAGGTGAGGAGAGATGTGCCAGGCACTGTTGTCATGTGATGTTTCCACTCTACAGGTAGGAACGTTATCTGAAGCCCATGAAGCCTAGTGAAGTATAGCACCAAATTAGAAAATGGTGAATTTTGTGTATTTTCTGCCTTGTTTCTCATTATCTTTTATTCACTGTTTATGGCCAGGCAAGGTGGCTCACGACTATAATACTAGCAGTCTGGTAGGCTGAGGCAGGTGGGTAGCTTGAGCTCAGGCATTGTTGACCAGTCTTAGCCAGAATGAGAACCTGGGCATTGTGCTGGCCCCTGTAATCCCACATGGGGTGCTATGGCAAGAGGGTGTCTTGACTATAGGAGTCAAGGTTGCTGTGAGGCCCTGACATTTTGCAGAGCATAACAAATGATGTAGAAAAATGTACAGATGTTTGTATATACAGGAATTAGTATAGACCCATATATTTCCTTGTTCTGTCATCTTAGAGGGCCTGAGAGCACCAAACCCCAGTAACATGAGCCCATGTGCTACCCAGATCTTGGTCCTTCATGCCATTCTCCATTAGAGGGACAAGAGCTCCTTGGAGCAATAACTGATTTCAGGACTGTCCAGGAGTTCTAGAATAATTTTGAAGTTACAGATAAGTTGCCAATGTAGTACAGAGAGTTACCATAACCCACAGTGCCCAGTTTTCCCTATTGTTGATAAATTGCATTACTATGATACATTTGTCACATCGAACCCACTTTGGTACATTATGATTACCTAGGATGCATACTTGATTCAGATTGTCTTAGTTTTTAACCTTATGTCCCTTTTCTCTTCCAGGATCTTATCCAGGATAGGCCATCATGTCTCCCTTCATCAAATGTCTTCAGGACTCTCTAGACTAAGACTGTTTCCATTATTTCTCCCTGCACTTCCTTCCTTTCTACCATAAGAAAGTATCCCAGGCTCATCTTGTATTTTCCTTTTCCCTACCCTGCAATTAGCCACTGATCCATGGATCCTTGTTTATTGGAAAATATTAGTGGAAAACCAAGATCTGCACACCAGGTTTGCTCATTGCAATTGGAAGTGACTGTTTGCGGCTCTCTCCATGGACAGTGATGTGACGGAGCTTGTTTGTTCTGCACTGCAAGAGCTGATTGATTAATTTTCAGGAATCACGTAACCTGGTACTTAAAATATAGCCATCATTCAATATTAAAGTACGTAAACTGATATATGTGTACTTTTTATTTTTTATTTATATATATATATATATATATATATATTATTGAATCATAGCTGTGTACACTAGTTCAATCATGGAGTACAGTGTGCGGGCTTCATATACAATCTGAGATATTTTCATCCATCAGTTCGACATAACATTTGTGAGATTTTCTCATTTACTGTGTGAAAACATTTGTGTTCTGCATTTAGTAGTTTTCTCCTGACCCTTCAAAGATGCACCTCCAGTGTGATCTCACCCTTTATCCTCTCTCCCCCCACCCTCTCCCTCCCCTTCCCTCCCTCTCCCCTTTCCCCGTCTTCTTGTGCAATAATTGGGTTGCAGCCTTCACATGAAAGGTATAAATTTGCTTCATATTAGGACAGTATACATTGGATACTTTTACTTCC
>CAUYON010070247.1:0-20947 GCA_963573935.1 Arctocebus calabarensis | reverse complement strand
TTTTTTTTTTTTTTGAGACAGAGCCTCAAGCTGTCACCCTGGATAGAGTGCTGTAGCATCACAGCTCACAACAACCTCCAATTCCTGGGCTCAAGCGAGTCTCTTGCCTCTGCCTCCCAAGTAACTGGGACTACAGGCGCCCGCCACAACGCCTGGCCATTTTTTTGGTTGCAGCCATCATTGTTGTTTGGCGGGCCCGGGCTGGATTCGAACCCACCAGCTCAGGTATACGTGGCTGGCGCCTTAGCCCGCTGAGCCTATCTTCAAGATTCTTAAGAAAAAGGGAAAAAATGAATTATTAATGTTATATATCTCTCATTGTTTTACTTCTTCTGAGAAAGCCAAAATCACAGTATTCCCAAGACAAGATATAATTCCACAAAGCCTGCAAATTTCCCTCTTTTTGGAATCCCAAAATACCTAGATCCGTCTTCCATTGCCAATGCACTGCTGCCAAAATTACATACAGTATCAAGCACCTTCCTCCAAAAGGTTCTGGGACCACTTCGAAAGAGGACAGCCAAATTAGTGGGGTGGGATATGGAAGATAAAACTACTCCATCTTGGATGTTAAGTTGACATGTTGAGTTCTGCTTAACCCATATTCCAGGGATAAGTCCAGATTTCTATTTTCTTTATTGCTAGGGTAAATCCTGCCCTTAGGTCAACTTCACCATAAGCCCTGCCCTTTGGCAGGTTCACATAGCATTCTCGCCTTTCTCTGAGGGGTCGACTTCAATTGTCCTGCTCATTCCTTCCTTCCATAGGTCTGGGGCATAATGGCACAGGGATCCACCGTCTCACACCTGCCAGGGACATGGCTTCTGTTCTTCAGTCCCTGATAAATGCTTCTTTCTGAGAGACCTGATATGCCAGCCTCTTTATTCAGCCTCTCACTTCCTTAGCCTGTGGGGGTAGGTTTGCATAGATTGCTCTACCACAAAACAGACTGTGATGTTTTATATTTTTATTTTTTTAATTGCTGGTTATGAATTTCAATCTCAGTCCAGCCACTTGTACATGTAGCTGTTATTTAACCTGCTTTAGGCTTTTTCCCTCATTCCTAAAATGAGAATAAACACATCAACTTTGGTTGTGTGAAAAACAAAAATGACACAGATACTCCTAACAAATAGTAGGTGTTCAACTTATAGCTATTAAGATTAATAAATGCATCCTCAAAACAACCTCAAAAGAATAATGCCAAAATTTCTGTATCCTCTTACTATGCTCAAGAAGACACGCACCGGGAGGCTCCTGTGGCTCAGCAAGTAGGGCGCCAGCCCCATATACCGAAGGTGGTGGGTTCAAACCTGACCTCGGCTGAACTGCAAAACAAAAAAATAGCCGGGCATTGTGGCAGGCACCTGTAGTCCTAGCTACTCGGGAGGCTGAGGCAAGAGAATCGCGTAAGCCCAGGAGTTGGAGGTTGCTGTGAGCAGTGTGATGCCACAGCACTCTACTGAGGGTGATAAAGTGAGACTCTGTCTCTACAAAAAAAAAAAAAAGAAGAAGAAGACACGCACCCATAAGAACACAAAGCAGTGGAAAAGATACACATACACACAGCGGCAACGGCATGTACACAGACATTCGCTGCCTCTTCCCTCCATGACTTTGTTTCTTATTCCCTTTGTCAAATGTTTCTTGTTGGAACCTGATTGACTTAGTTGGGTTCCTTGGCAGAACCAGCAAGTTCAGCCAAATGAAATAAAACCAGTAGAAACAAGAAGTAAAAGTAAAACAGCAAAGACTTTAATGCAGCAGCATAAAAGCAAAGTTTATCGTAGCATAGACTTTTCCTGAGAGGGAAAAAAGGGTCTCTCCCTTTCTAATGAGAAGAGACGCCGTCCTCAAGACAATACAGCTGTAAGTATCTTATTTTACTTCCCCCTTGCAATCATCCATAGAGTTTTTCATTGCCCCTCTACCCCCAGTCTCTAGGTATCCTTGTCCTTTCCCTATTGGTCACAGATTGCCTTAGTTGTCACATATCTCTTTTCCTTCTCTTCTTAACAATAATTGCTAAGTGCTGTTTTTACTTGATAATTGTATGGTAGTGACTGTTTGTCTTGTGATGTTTGCTGCATTGTGGTGGACAGTGTTCTCTAACTGTGACCATTACCTGAATTCGTGTCACAAGCTGGAAACAGCATGTTACGGATATAGAACACGCTTGGTTAACTGAGGGACAATGTTCTCACATTGCAAAATTCTTTGTTTGCTTCAGGGCCCTGACTCCCTTATCTATGAGGCCAGACTTTTCTTGCTTCCCTTCACCTTTGTTCCTATTCATTGCTCATCATTCAAGTTCATCTTGACTGTCCCTCTTTCATGAAGTTTTTCCAGACCCCAACGGAAAATACTCTCTCCTACCTCTGAATTGCCACACTCTTCTATTTGAAATTATTTTATGGCAATTTTACCACTTTCCTTTTTCCTCTTTGCAACATCTATTAAAATTCTGATTTAGGAAAAGACAGACAAATCAATGGAATGAAGTAGAGTCCTGAAATAGGTTCAAATACATATGGGAATGAAAACGAAATCAAGGTGAAGCCAGAAAAACAGCCTAAAAGATGGAGTCTGAGAAACTAAGCTGAAGCAGTACAGCTAGTTTGTTCAGCCCACCTTGCCCCACATGGATTCCATTTTTATCTAGTTAAGAGTCCACCATAATTGTGAGGATGTTTATCTCAAAAGACTCTGGGGGAGGGAGGTAGTAACACTTAGACTAGAAGTATTCTTACATCATTAAAGTAAAAGTTACTTTTATGTTATTTAAGTATTGTTACATTGTCAAAGTAAGGGTTCCCTTTATGTTGTTTTCTTTGATGATTCTTTTAGATAAAGTTAAAATGGTCTACAATTGTTTCCTTGTATACCAGTATAAAGACTATTACAATTGTAACTGAGGTAGTACAGAATGCAGAGACTAATCTTGCTGTTCACCAGAACTCCTGGCCTCTGACAATTAAGCTTGGTGAACCCAATCCCTTCTTCTGCATTTGGCTGACAGTTACAGGTGGCCGGATCCTCTTGTCTGGTAACAAAGGAATGGTGAATTACTCAGCCAGTGCTAAACACAGTTAATCATTTGGGGAAAAAACTAATCCAGATTTCCATCTTGCTTCCCAAACAAGCACGAATACGAGATAGTTAAAAGATTAAAACATACACACACTACACACATGCAATGAATAACTACAAGAAAACATGAGTGAATTTCTTATACTCTTGGTAAGAAAGGCCATTCTAAGCAAGACACAAAACTCACAAGCTGGGCAGCGCCTGTGGCTCAAAGGAGTAGGGTGCCGGCCCCATATGCCAGAGGTGGCGGGTTCAAATCCAGCCCCAGCCAAAAACTGCAAAAAAAAAAAAACTCACAAGCTATAAAAGATTAATGAATTTGATTCCATAAAAATTTGAAACTTCTGGCAGCACCTGTGGCTCATCGAGTAGGGCGCCAGCATTGGCCGAACTGCAAAACAGAAGAAAAAAAAAAAAAGAAAAAAATTGTAACTTCTACATTGAATTTAAAAGTGAGAAATTTAAAACTGAGAAAAATATTTACAACACATGACAGTCATATAATTCACTTCTTTTTATAAAGGGTTATAAGGATAAAAAAGAATGTAAATAATCAAATAAAACTGGACAAAGGACATGAACAAGCATTTTATGAAAAAAGAAACATAAATATCTATAAACACTTGAAAAGGCAATCATCTTAATAAAGAAATATAAATCGAAAGATTTTATTCACCCAGGCTGGCAAAAATTTAAATGTTTGGTGACACTGAGTGCACATGACACACTGAATTGCCCCTTTGGGAAGGTTTCCTGGGACTGGAAAAGGGCATAGCATTTACGGAAGGCAATTGACAATTTCTCAGCAAACGTCATAGACACACTGCTTTGCCCTTGCACTTCAACTATTTATCTGGCCTTAGCACAACTTCTTCTAGCTATGTATTCAGGGATGCTATTGCATCCTATATATTAGAGAAAAACCATAAAAAGCTGAAGTAGACTCTAACAGTGAACTGATAAATGATTGTTTGTCCAGAAAAGGAGCAAAGAAATAAGAATGACATGGATCTGTATGGCCTGCTACTCAAAAATCTTCAAGATATCCCAACAAGAAGTACACACACATGTGACACATTGCGCATGTAAAAAATAATAATAAACTCTGAATAAGTTCTGTTGTCTAGTTAACAGTATGGTACCCATGCCAATTTCCTAGTCTTGATATCATACTACAGATGTCACCAGGGTAAGTTATCTCCATTGGGAAAAGGGTGAGAAGAATACATGGGGACTCTTTATACTACAGTCTTCTGTAACTTTCTGTTAATCTGTAATTATTCAAAATAAAAGGGTTTGTTTTTTTTTAATCAAGGTGCAGAAAGAATGTATGGTTTCTTACAAAGTATCAAAAGGTAAGAACAATCCTTGTGTCATTAAATCCAAAATGAATGGGCAGAGCATATGCAACCATAAGGACAAATCCACCCATTCCCTTTACTCCCAAGGGATTGCTCCAGGTAGGAGGAGAATAAATTTTTGAAATACCCCCATTTCCACTGCAGAAATTAAAAAGACTACAGTTCTGCCTGGATAAATAGTTGAAGTATAAGGCTAAGCACATATGTCCTTGATGTTTGCATAGAATTTGATTTGACCCAACAAAAAGAGAACCCTCAGAAGCAGATTGCTCTGTCCTTTGGCAAGGCTTGTGAGGGGTCTTATTTATTTGTACTATATGTCTCTTATACTTTCTAAAAACAGGAGATTTGAAACTACTTTGCATAATAATGTCAACATGGCTGTTTTATAAGAAGCTTCTGTCTGCTACTGCACAAAGTTCCAGGAAAGGACCCACACAAAGACCAGATAATTTCTAAATGGTATTCACGAACCACAGCTTGAATACAAGGTAGTCAGGGGGGAAAAAATCAAAAAACCAGAAACTAAATAAACTATACCATAGAGCCATGAAATTTTAGTTAGAGCAAGAGCTCACAAAATTAATAACCCATTACATTTAAATAAGCAGAAATTGTGTCATTCTTTGGCACCTAAAAATATATTCACTGCTTTGTTTTAGGGGGGTGTTTTTTAAGTAAATTAGTTGTCAGCATTCAAAAATCAAATATTTCCCATTAACTTCCAGATTTCTAGCTTCTGTTTATAAATTCAGCAACACTGGGCTGGCATTCTTTTTTTTTTTTGAGACAGAGTCTCACTCAGTCACAGACACACACACACACACATACACCGGTAGAGGGCTGTGGCATCTTAGCTCACGGCAACCTCAAACTCTTGGGTTCAAGTGATTCTCTTGCCTCAGCCTCCCAGGTAGCTAGGACTACAGGCACCCGCCACAATGCCCAGCTATTTTTTTTTTTTTTTTTTGAGGCAGAGCCTCAAGCTGTCGCCCTGGATAGAATGCTATGGCATCATAGCTCACAGCAACCTCTAATTCCTGGGCTCAAGCACGTCTCTTGCCTCTGCCTCCCAAGTAGCTGGAACTACAGGCGCCCGCCACAACGCCCGGCCATTTTTTTTTTTTTTTTTTTTTTTTGGTTGCAGCCGTCATTGTTGTTTGGTGGGCCGAGCTGGATTCGAACCCGCCAGCTCAGGTGTACGTGGCTGGCGCCTTAGCCCATTGACCCACAGGGGCCAAGCCCCAGCTATTTTTTATAGACTGGGTCTCACTCTTGCTCAGGCTGGTCTTGAACTCATGAGCTCAGGCAAACCACCCACTTCAGCCTCCCAAGTGCTGGGATTACAGACGTGAGCCATCACGCCTGGCTGTGGGCTGGCATTCTCAATGACAAACATCAGTGACATAGAGCATGCATCACATCTACATGCTGTGGCTCATTGGGGTCCACCCAACTCTATGGGCTCCCAGGCCATGTTGACATTTACCATTGATCTTAAGCCATCTCCAAAGGTTAATCTATTCTGTGTACTATGCATAAGAGGGTAGGGCAACAGATAAATTCACTTCAGAAAAAAAAAATGTTCATTAAAACTGGTTAAATCTTCTTTAAGGTAATTTGACCATCATAGCCAACAACTTAAAACATTTGAACCAGGATACAAATGTTTTGTTTTGTTTTGTTTTGAGACAGAGCCTCAAGCTGTCACCCTGGAGAGAGTGCCGTGGCATCACAGCTCACAGCAACCTCGAATTCCTGGGCTCAAGCGAGTCTCCTGCCTCCACCTCCCAAGTAGCTGGGACCACAGGCGTCCGCCACAACGCCCGGCCATTTTTTGGTTGCAGCTGTCATTGTTGTTTGGCAGGCCCGGGCTGGATTAGAACCCGCCAGCTCAGGTGTATGTGGCTGGTGCCTTAGCCGGTTGAGCCACAGGCGCCGCGCTGGGATACAAATGTTGTTGGTTTTTTGTTTTGTTTTGTTTTTGTTTTTTTGAGACAGAGCCTCAAGCTGTCGCCTTGGGTAGAGTGCCGTGGCATCACAACTCACAGCAACCTCCAATTCCTGGGCTCAAGCGAGTCTCTTGCCTCCACCTCCCAAGTGGCTGGGACCACAGGCGCCTGCCACAATGCCCGGCCATTTTTTGATTGCAGCCGTCATTGTTGTTTGGCGGGCCCGGGGGCTGGATTGAACCCGCCAGCTCAGGTGTACATGGCTGGCGCCTTAGCCCGTTGAGCCATAGGCGCCGAGCCACAAATGTTTTTATACAAAAGAAAAATTTATATATGATATATGAGTTATGACAATTAAGTTCATGAACTGGTCCTAGAAAAGGTGCTACATATCTCATTACTGAATATTACTATGGTCACCTTTGAAGCACTTCCCTTGGGAAGCTGCGCCCCAAAGCCAGCACCTCGTCCAGCCCTTAAAGCAATTTTGGAACTCTTTCTAGAGTGACCATCAGAACTGTTGTCATATTACCCTTGATGTACTGAATGTCATTAAAATGTCTTCCTTTCAATATTTCCTTTATCTTCAGGTGAAGAAAAAAGTCATTAGGGTGGGATCAGGTGAGTAGGGAGGGTGTTTCAATACAATTATTTATTAACTGGCTAAAAAATCCTTCACGTGAAGTCATGTGAACTGATGCACTGTCATGATCCCAGAGCCATGAGTCATGGGCCAAGATTTTCAGTTAAGATTTTCATAACTGGCCAGGTGGGTGGATTTCCTGAGCTCAAAGATTTGAGACCAGCCGGAGCCAGAACAGACCTCCATCTCTAAAATATAGCTGGGTGTTGCGGCTGGTGCTGTAGTCCCAGCTACTTGGGAGGCTGAGACAAAAGAATCACTCAAACCCAGCTTTGAGGTTGCTGTAAGCTAAGATGCCACGGCACTCTACCAAGGGTGACCAAGTAAGACTCTGTCTCAAAAAAAAAAAAAAAAAGATGGTCATTACTATTTCTCTATCAATGTTTACTTGATCTGTTATACAGTCAGCAGATGATACCTACACACGATTTGATGAATTTTTGCAGTGTTTTCATCAATTTCACTCATCACTGGCCTCCCTGACCTCTCTTCATCAGTGATGCTTTCGCTCTCCTCAGAAAAACATTTAATTTCTCTGTGCACTGCTGCTTTCTTCATGGCATTATCCCCATAAACTTGGACTAACATGTCCCTGATTTCACTTACATTCTTGCCAAGTTTAATAAGAAATTTACAAATGTCTGTTCTTGCTCTAATTCAAGCTCCAACATTCTCATGACGGCACCCAAAAATGCACAACAACAATAATGAGCGCCATTCAGCAAGATACTGCCACATGTCAACAAAATGCAACTGTGAGACACTGATATACCAAGTTTATAAAACCTTACTGAGTTGTTTGTACAGTGCTGCCAACATACGTACATGGTGACAAGTTCACAAAGTAATTGTCGGGTTGTTCACTGTAACATTGTTTAAAGTAACAAAATCCTGGGAACTACTTAATTTGTTCATCAATAGGAAACTGGCTAAATAAACTATGGAATAGCCACACAATGGATTATTGCACAGCTATTTTATAAAAAGAGAGAGAATAAAGTAGACTTATTATGTACTGTTCAGAACATTCTCCAAGAGTGTATTTTAAGAAACAAAGTAAAAGGGGGAGAAGGAAGAAAGAAAAGAAGCAAGCAATTTGAAGGACGGTATGAATAGTATAATCTCATTCATGGGGAAAAAATTAAGAGAAAAATGCATATTAATATATAGAAAACTTCTGGAAGTATACACAAGACTGAGAATAGTGGAGGAGCAGTAAAAGAAGCATAGAGAAGGCTCGGCGCCTGTGGCTCAATGGGCTAAGGCGCCAGCCATGTACACCTAAGCTAGTGGGTTCGAATCCAGCCTGGGCCCGCCAAACAACAATGATGGCTGCAACCAAAAAATGGCCAGGTGTTGTGGCGGGCGCCTATAGTCCCAGCTACTTGGGAGGTGGAGGCAAGAGACGCGCTTGAGCCCAGGAATTGGAGGTTGCTGTGAGCTGTGACGCCACAGCACTCTATCCAGGGTGACAGCTTGCGGCTCTGTCTCAAAAAAAAAAAAAAAGAGAAAAGTTACTTTTACTTTTTTACTTTTCTCATAACTTTCCGTCCCATTTTTAAAATCATGAACATGTGTTATTTTGATAATTTAAACAAAAAATATTTTGATTTATAAACACACTGGTTTTGAAAGTAAAATTCCAATTCAGAGAGTTAATTTCTAAAAAAAAGCTATGAATTCACCTACAGTGCCAGAAAAATGACGAGTAGCTATGCCACATTGACAGTGGGTCAGGTTAACATGACTTACTCTGATTGCACATATAGAAAAAACAAAAATGCCCATTTCACCACATTAGAAATACTCAATAAAACTCATAAAAAAAACACCCAACACCTGCTGACTCTTAGTAAATAAGTGCTCAGTAAATAGTTACTATTAACACTCTGTTACCTTCTTCACTTGACTGTTGTCCCAATCCCACACAGCCCTCCCACATTGCTCAATCCTGACTTGTGTCAATAATCCACTGAATAATCAATCTAGCATATCCCACCACAGGTGAATTCCCTTCTGGACCACAGGCAGTCAGCACTTGAAAAAGATGGGGGTATAGTCTTCAATCATGGATGCATTCCCTCAAGATAAGCAGATGGTTAACACTGTCAAACAAGAACAATCCCCTTGCCCATTAAAGTTCCTATTTCAAAGATACACTCCTACACATGCATGTATTTCCCCCAAGGACTTCTTACCCTTATCTGCAACAAACCAGCTTGATGGAGCCAGAGACTCATCTCCTTGCTGCCTTCTACCCTTTTCCCTTCACAGATCCCCTCCCTAATGTCCCTGTGTTCTCCCCAAAGAAATGGTGTTGGTGGCCAAATATTAACCCAACCCAGACAAGGAGGGGGCCGTGTCCCAGTCAGCAAGCTCCCAAGCCACAGTTCTCTTTTCCCAGAATCCTTTGCTTTTGCAAGTGTGATCTCTCCCACCTTCCTGCCAACCTCAGCCCCCGGCTGTCCAACTCTAGGGAGGGGGCGAAGTGAGACCAAATGTGCCCTGCATGACTGTCCCTTTGAGCCAAGCCCTGAGAACTTCCTGAGCACTCTCCCCCCAATCCCACATTTGGTAAAGAGCACTGGGAAGGGTTCCCACAGAGCATTAGCTCTGAGCAGTGAAGGAGGAAGAGGAGTGTGACACTGTCCAGCCTCTGTCAATAATTCACGAGGCTCAGACTGAGGGACACCAGAGAGTCAGTTTTCCCCAGACATAGGAAAAATTAGACTTAAACTCTCTTTTCCCATCAGGATGTGCTAAGTACCACAACTGAGTATGGCAGCTGTAACTTCATGGTTGAGGAATGCACTGTAAATCCAGTGTATGCCAGGTATATCACTGGCTATCCATACATACTCCCTTTCGCATGCCAAAATCCTTTTTCAACTGCTCAGTTGACCAAAACCTATCTATACTAAATGAATCTTCAGCAAGGATGAATTCTACCAAACAGTAATCCCCAGAACTGAATTTCACACACCAGGATTCTTCCCCTCTAATCATAGGGACTGACACAAAGTTGACAAACTAATGATTTCACCAACCAACAACACTTTTCTAAACCTACCCATCTGCTTCCATCATCTTTTCTAAAGGGGAGAGGAGGCAAAAGTGTACTCCAGAATAAAGGACTATGTGTTAAGTTAAATAACTTTAGCTTTAAGAAACTTATTATCGGCTTGGCGCCTGTGGCTCAACAGGCTAAGGCGCTAGCTACGTACACCTGAGCTGGTGGGTTCGAATCCAGCCTGGGCTGCCTAACAACAATGATGGCTGCAACCAACAAATGGCTGGGCGTTGTGGCAGGCGCCTGCAGTCCCAGCTACTTGGGAGGCAGAGGCAGGAGACTCGCTTGAGCCCAGGAATTGGAGGTTGCTGTGAGCTGTGATGCCGCAGCACTCTCTCCAGGGTGACAGCTTGAGGTTCTGTCTCAAAAAAAAAAAAAGAAACTTATTATATTGTCTTAATTTTTCTCATTTTGGCTTGAACTAGTGAAAATGTTACCATGGCATTGCTTCTCAGTCTGGCATTTTGAGGCCACTGGGTTAAACCAATTCAGATGCTTGCTCTTGGGTCTGCTGAGACCTTCCTGTAGTGAACCATAAGCCATCCAGATTTATTCATTTTCCCAGGAACCCGGGAGGGAGATCAATTCAACTCACTTGGCAGAAGTGGAGGCTGAAGTCTTAGACACAGAATTTACAGCTAGGGAGGACTTTATTCATCATCTACTCCACATGCAGAGCTTACAGATGAAGAGTCTAGCCTGTGGCAGCAATAATAATTACTAAGGGTGGTTAGAATCACTATGTGTTTAGTAGTTTACAGTTACACTTTACACATAAAGTGCTTTTACAGTCAACAAATATTTATTGAACTAAGATGTACACTAAGACCTGGGGACATAGTAATTAGGGAGAACTTGACTCCTTCCTAATTCTCTGCATTTCCACTCCTGCTTTGGGGACCCTCTAGCCTCCTTGTCAGCACTTAGCCACTGTAAAAGGGAGGAGCCCTCTTGAATGGAAGGCATAAGAGATCTTCAGTCAATGGCCAGAGTCCACACTCAAAGGCCTGTGAGGATGCAGGAGATCTTGAGATAGAGAGACAAAGCCAGGTCTAGTCAACCTACCACTCCCCATCACGTCTCTTTCCCAGGCTCCTCCACCCTCACGTGGTGGACTATGTGGAGACCATAGGCCTCACCTCCATAAGCAGCCTCCCCTGGGCTGTCACACATGCATAGATTCAGACTTTCCTGGAGAAGTAATTCCATCTTGAGTTTTGGGGAAGCAAAAGCAAACAACTCACGGTCCCTTCTTCCCCCAAAAGTACGCGGGCTAGTGGATGTGAAAGGAGGAGCGAGAAAAGTCTGCAGGTTCGGGCGGAGGTGAGAACCCTAAGGGAAACTTGAGCGCAGAGCACCTGCCTTTACCCAGCCAGGCGAGGGCAAGACCGGCGGAGGGTGAGGGACGGCGGGGCGCAGCGGGCGTGTGCCAGCAGGGGGCGCCCGCGGCCACAGGCAGCTCCCGCGCACCAAGGGCGTACCCCAGCGAGCAGGGGGCGGGGTGGATAGGCCGCAGCCCTCCCGGCCTGCCTTTAGTCCTTAACCTCCGCTGGGCGGAGTAGAACTCAATCTGGACTCTCTGAGCCATGCAGAAGGCGGGTCTGCTGTTAGGTCTCTGTACACTGCCGTGGAAGTCAGTGCGGATGGCCAGCTCCGGAGTGACCCGCCGGGATCTGCTCGCGAATAAGGTGGCCCTGGTAACAGCCTCTACCGACGGGTGAGTGTCCGGGCCAGAGTCTTGGAGACCCGGGCTGTCTGGAAACAGGGCGTGGCCTCTTGTCCTTTGCCTCTCGAGCCTGTCTTCAGATCTCACACGCGGCCAAAGTCTGGCCCTGGGGGAGAAAAGGAACCACGTTGTTGGCAGGAAGTCCCTCCTAGCCCCCTGGCCCTTGCCCTTGCTTTCTCGTTCCTCCTGTCACTCCTGCCTCTGCTTTTGTGTCACCTCTGGGATGCCCCGACCCATCCGGTCTCCCAGGGCTCTTGGATGTCCCAATCAACAAGCCCCACCTAGCGTCGGGGAAGACCGGAAACCAGAAATACAAAGGAATCCAGATTATGAAAATCCTAAAATATTATAACACCTCTATTTGGCCCTTGAATTCCTCCCCCTTAACTAAATGGGACGCTAAAGACACATGTCCAGATTTTTGTGTACCTCCTTACATGTCGGTCTAACCTGCTGCAGGCTATTTCTCACCCTCCACTCTCCTCTGCCCTGTTTCTCATTCCTACAGAACTTTGCTAGATGCAGCTCTTAGCAAATCTGAAGTACAATGTATGTGAAAGGCTAATGGCTGACAAATGCAAAATGTACAACCCTTACTTCCTGGGGAATATTTACATTTTTGACCAGCTACCCAACCTTTCACATGCACCCCAACATAACTAAGGTTAATATTTTGAGAGGATAAAGACTAGTAAGGGAGATATTTGAGGGCAAGGGCTCCTTTTGAGTGAGACCCTCAAACGTGGTTGTGTCTGCACACCCAGCTCATTTCTTATTCTTCAGTCCTGACAGGGTATGGGACCTGTTACCCACGGTAGGGCCTATGAAAGGTGATGTCCATTCCTGGGAACTGATGCTGAGGACCAAAGTCATAATAAAAACCACATAGTAAACACCACTGCTGGTCCAAGTGTAGTGGTGTTTACAACTAAATGAAAAAAAGTATATGAGTGCCCAAAATGAGCAAAGCATGTAAGCATGTTCATCTGCATGTGCCATTAGCCTGCTGACACACAGGAAGAGCTAGTATCCAGGCCGCAGTAACCTGACTCCACATCCTATCCTCTCAACCTTCTCTCTTGTAGAGATCTTGACAGTCTGTCTCTCCCATCTGGCAGGATTGGCTTCGCCATCGCCCGGCGCCTGGCCCAGGATGGGGCTCACGTGGTGGTCAGCAGCCGGAAGCAGCAGAACGTAGATCGGGCTCTGGCTGCACTGCAGGGGGAGGGGCTAAGCGTGTCAGGCACTGTGTGCCACGTGGGGAAGGCGGAAGACCGGGAGCGGCTGGTGGCCATGGTGAGCATCAGGGAAATGGGCACAGAGACCGGAGGTAGAAAAGGAAGTGACCCTGAGCCCTGTTCCTTGCTTTCTTGGACAGCAGTGGCGAGATCCAACCCATTGCTGATAACTAAAACGTAACAGTGCATTCTGCTACCCACACCAGTCCACCCTCACATTTTTATTGTGTGCCTTTCTATCAATACACTGAAGTCTGAGAATCATCCCATCCCAGTCAGAATCAAAAACTCCTCTAATGCTTCAACTTCACATCATCCCTTGGGGTACTCCAAAAAAAACACTTGGTCCTGGTTCTTCAGTAGTTTCCAATCTAATTGGACAGATGAGAAAGGTAAATGGAATCTCAAAATAGATGATCCCATCTATGCGCTAATTAACAATCCCTTGTTCTTCAGTTTATAAGCTCAAGAGTTGAGGCAACCCATAGTGTTTCAGCCATCTACAGTGTGCCATTACTGTATTCAGAGCCTCACACAGGTACCCGCTAAACCTGACAACAACCCAAGCAAGGCTAGTTCTATGTTCCCTATTTACAGAAATTGGTTCACATTGCTGGAGCAACTTCCCAAGGTCCCACAGCCAGTAAGGAAAGAGATGTGATTCGACCTAGACATATCAAGCTCCTTGGCTGTCTACAGACTACCAGCACTTCCCCATTCCATTAGTGCAGGATTAGACCTTAGGTGCCCATTTGGACTTTAGTCTCCGTGTCAGAGTTGGTACTTGACAACAATTTTCTTCTAGCTTCACAAGAAAATACAAACCTGACAGCACAGGAGTCTCCTCTTTCCTCAAGAGTGAGGGCATATACTTTATTCCCCAGAGTAGAAGAGAGAAGCTACCCAAGAATGGAAGTACAGGTTCATGCTAACAGATTAGAAGGCTGGCAGAAAGCAGGGCCTTAAGCAATAGTAGACAGTGACATGGCAGACAATATAGGGCAATTCCATGTTTAAGAAACTGTTTGGGGGGCGGCACCTGTGGCTCAAAGGAGTAGGGCGCCGGCCCCATATGCCGGAGGTGGTGGGTTCAAACCCAGCCCCAGCCCAAAAAAAAAACTGCCAAAAAAAAGAAAGAAAGAAACTGTTTGGGGCAGTGCCTGTGGCTCAGTCCGTAGGGTACCAGCCCCATATACCAAGGGTGGTAGGTTCAAACATGGTCCCAGCCAAACTGCAACAAAGAAATAGCCAGGTGCTGTGGCAGGCACCTGTAGTCCCAGCTACTTGGGAGTCTGAGGCAAGAGAATCACCTAAGCCAAGGAGCTGGAGGTTGCTGTAAGCTGTGCCACCACAGCACTCTACCGAGGGCAACAAAATAAGATTCTGTCTCTTAAAAAAAAACAGAGAGAGAAAGAAAAAAAAGAAACTATTTGGCAAATGCTCAAAAGTGCATTGGAAGGAGTCAGATGTGAATCCAAGAAAGTTATCTTGCCTGGCATAGGCTGCTGAACAGAAATGAGATTGGGTCCTTGATCCTGAGGGAGCAGGGAGACATTTGGGACCCTGAGCCAATGAGTGTCTAGCCATATGAAATATACATAGCAATTTAATGTCAAAATTCTGCTGAGAAAACATCCTATGACCCCCACCAGGTCCACTTAGCAGGTCCTACAGGCCTAACCCAAAAGTGGGGCTTGAACTAGACCTGGATGAATGGGTGGGAATGGACAAGTAGAGTAGAGACAAGGTTCCAATGACCCTGAAAAATGAGCAGACTGCCAAGGAGGGACTGAAAGAGAGAGGGGACACTGTCAGTCCACAGCAGGGAACACAGGCTTGGGAGTACTGTTGGGAAATGGGCAGCATGGGAAAGATAGGGGACAAGGGCCTCCATGGCCTCCCAAAGGAGTTTACACATTCTCATAGTAATAAGAAGCCAAGCGGGCTCAGCACCTGTAGCTCAGTGGCTAGGGCACCAGCCATAGACACTGGAACTGGTGGGTTCGAACCCAGCCTGGGCCTGCCAAACAACAATGACAATTACAATAAAAAAAAATAGCCGGGCATGGTGGCAGGTGCCTGTAGTCCCAGCTACTTGGAAGGCTGAGGCAAGAGAATCACTTAAACCCAAGAGTTTCAGATTGCTGTGAGCTGTGACACCACAGCACTCTACCGAGGGCAACATAGTGAAACTGTCTCAAAACAAAAAAAAGGCCAAGTGAAGTTTTGAACAAGATAAAAGCAGTTATTAAGGAAGGGTAATCTGGCTCTGGGAAGAAGGATAGAGAGAAGACACTGAGCCAAGGACATCAGGAGAAAGCTACTGCTGTCATCCAGGTCTAGAGCAAGGATGGTGGGACCAGAACAGATGTTCCAAGAGACATTTAGTGGGAAACAACCAAGATTCTTTCAACCCCATGTTAAAAAATGGGAATTAGGGGGGATGAGTCAGTAAGAATTCCCAGGTAATTTGTATGATCAATGTCGGAGTAGAGAATGATAGAACATTTGTTAGCAATTTGAAATATGTTCTGCCTGTCAATAAAGGTTATCCTGCAATGAGAAAGCTACTGGCCTGAGCGTGGTTACTACCCACTGGCCACCTAATCCACACCACAAAGCTTCTCACTGGTGTGGTGAGTAGAAACTAGATTAGCTGCTTCTCCACTTGATTTTGCTTTTCCTAAAATATATACATAATTATCAGAACTTGGAGAAAACAACTCCTAACCACTTTAGTGTAATGACCACACCATTTAGAGAAAGACTTAGAGGACAGCTGAGTGGTCATAGCCAACTTTCTCATTCATCTTTGATGCTTCACTCTCTCTGTTCAGTTGAAACCCAGCCTCCTCCCTCTCCATGCTGACCGGACTGGAAGGAGAGGCGGACAGGATGCACAGCAAAGGGAAAAAGGTTGTGTGTGATGCTGGATCAATCCACCGTCTTCTCCCCACCCCCAAATACACAAGCACAGAACCAACACACACACATCACTTTCTAACTTACTCTGCACTTTTCTAATCACAAGTCTATTGGCAAGACTTACACAGAACCAAGGCAGGTGACTGGGGCTTTATGCCAGGACACCAAAATTTAGAGGGTGCAAGAGCTGATTTGATACTGATTTTAAAAGATTATATGACTTTAAATTTTGTTAGATTTATGTGTTGACAGCCCAGGCATTCCTTCAGCAGTGTAGAAACAACTGAGCTTAGCACCTAGTTAACGAGAATAATTAGTTAAAAGAGGAAGCAAGCAGATGGTGTACATTGTTAATAACACCCCTCTGTGTGCCAAATCTGAAGCACAAAGTTGATCGAGGGCCCATTTAGTGCTACTTGCCCAAGACACAAAATTGGGAGTTCTGAGCAAATGCAAAGTCTGGTTTCAGAGTGGCTTGGTGCTGAAAACCCTTGTTGGCAGATTCTGCTGGGCCATTTGTTACTCTACCACACACCTTTACTACCTACTTATAACTTATTAAGGAAGTAAGATGTCACCTTTCTTGGCTTTCCCAATTTAAATCTGTTTCTGTCTTGAATCTTCTATGCCTCCAGGGCAAAAATGAGAGAGAAAGAAAATGACATCCTAACCAAGTATGGAACTGCTTTAAATTCAGGCTAGTGTCTCCTCCCATCATGGCTCTTCTGGGCAGCCAGTTTCATGATGGCCTAGGCTCATTTTCAGAGAGCTCTTATGAATTAGCTCTATGCTACAAAGTAGGAGACTGATCTCAGTTTTGCCACCATTCACTAGCTTTGGGCCCTGAACAAATCACCTCTCCCAAACACAATATATGCAGTCCTCCTATTCTTAGCTATTCCCAATGTGTCATTACTGAGCTCTATGACTTTGAAAAATTAACTTCCTTGACCTTCAACTTCATCACCTCCACCATGAGGACATTAAACAAGATGATCTTAAAGGCCCCTCCCAGTGGTAACTTCCTATCAGTCTATTTAAACCAGTTTCTCTATGTGGACAGTTTAACTTTGAGATAATGGTAACTCATTTCAGGAGAACTAGACAGTGAGTAGTTAGAGAAATGCAGCTGGGACTCAGTGTGAAAAGAGAAGGGGGTCTAGAAATAGATTTCTAAGTGGAGTTGAAAACATGAGAACAAAGGAGTTGCCCAAAGGGAAAGTGTAAAGAAAAGAGTAAAGGGTCAGAGAAGAAGAGGCAGAAGGAAATGACTGCAAAAGAAATAAGATGACCGTAAATGGCTAGCAGCAGAGCTTAGAGTAGCTTTGGAGAAATAATGTTGGAGAATTAATGTTTCTTAATAATGTTAAGAAAAAGATATCACTTTGACAACTCCTAAGAAGGAATTTTTTTGGTTTTTTTTGTTTGTTTTTATTTTTTGTGGAGACAGAGTCTCACTCAATCGCCCTTGGTAGAGTGTCGTGGCATCACATTGCTCACAGTAACCTCCAACTCCTGGGCCTAGGTGATTCTCTTGCCTCAGCCTCCCAAGTAGCTGGGACTACAGGCGCCCACCACAACGCCTGGCTATTTTTCTGTTTTGCAGTTTTATCAACATAGATACATGTACCTTCCTTACTTACTGCAGCCCTGGTCCAGACCTTCCTCCTCTCGTTAGGCTGTGAAACTTCATGGAGGTATTGATATCCTGGTCTCCAATGCTGCCGTCAACCCCTTCTTTGGAAACCTAATGGATGCCACTGAGGAGGTGTGGGACAAGGTGAGAGGGGATTAAAAAGCAAGGTTGGGGCTCAGCGCCTGTGCCTTAACGGGCTAAGGCGCCAGCCACGTACACCTGAGCTGGCAGGTTCAAATCCAGCCCCAGCCCGCCAAACAACAATGGTGGCTGCAACCGAAAAATGGCCGGGCGTTGTGGCGGGCGCCTGTAGTCCCAGCTACTTGGGAGGCAAAGGCAGGAGACTCGCTTGAGCCCAGGAAATGGAGGTTGCTGTGAGCTGTGATGCCATGGTACTCTATCCAGGGTGACAGCTTGAGGCTCTGTCTCAAAAAAAAAAAAAAGCAGGGTTTGGCCTCGTAAATTCAGCACAAACTCAGTCTGCTTTTAGAATGCTATTTGTCAAGTATACTGTAAATGTGAAGGATCTTTGCAGTGTGGTGCACACCTGGAGTGCACCTGGTAAAGGGCAGGTGGGGGTTGGCTTACTCTACCCCTGCCCTTCTCTTTCCTTTCTGCTGCTCCCAGTTCTGTCTTCTTCCATCTGCTTTTTGCTAGCAGCCTTCTGCTTCCCTCCCCAGCCCTCTTCCTGGGTGATTTCCAACAGAGACGTGGCAGCTGATATGCCAACAACTAAGACACTTAAACTTACACACCCACCCAGCCACTTTTCAGCAGCCAAGAAAAAATAATTTTTCATTAGCTGGGGCATGTTAATAGCTGCTAGTTAGTTAAATACCAGTTCAGGTGAAATGACCAAAGTAGCCACTTGATAACACATAGCCTTTGAAAAGACCTGCATATTTTTCTTTTTAACTGCAGTATCGAGAAAATTTGAGGGCTCAGCGCCTATAGCTCAAGCAGCTAAGGTGCCAGCCACATACACGTGAGCTGGCGGGTTCGAATCCAGCCCTGGCCCACCAAACAACAACAACAGCTTTAATCAAAAAATAGCCAGGCATTGTGGCAGACGCCTGTAGTTCCAGCTACTTGGGACGTGGAGGCAAGAGAATAGCTTGAGCCCAGAAGTTGGAGGTTGCTGTGAGCTGTGACGCTACGGCACTCTACCCAGGGTGACAACTTGAGGTCTGTCTCATAAAAAAAAAAAAGAAAGAAAGAACGAAAGAAAGAAAATTTGAGATACAGATGTCTAAATTCAAGTGCTGGAATATTGGTCTTTATGTTAAAGTGTATAATTACATTATCCTCCTAATATACTTCACATACCTCCATCTTTTAATTATAAAGCTCTTATTAAAATATTTGTCTTTGTTTACTAAGGTTAATATTCCCATGTAATTTGAGAATGCTAAATTTTTGATGATCTCCTATGGTTTCCCTTTTACTCTGGTATTATCAATAATTTCTCAGCACTAAAGTTTAAGGATATGAAAATACTATAATTTATCAGTATTTCACACACATAAAGACCAAACTGCCAAAAATGTTCTTGTTTCTGATTCTGATATTCTTAGAGAAACATTTTTCATAAATAGTCTGAATGGACACTGAATGAAAAATCAGTTTTAAAGCTGGGCGCAGTGCCTCATACCTGTAATCCTGGCACCCTGGGAGGCCGAGATCGATAGATTGCCCAAGTTCAGGAGTTAAAGACAAGCCTCAGTAACAGGGAGACCCCCATCTCTAAAAATAGCCAGGTGTTGTGGTGGGCACCTATAGTCCCAGCTACTCCAGAGGCTGAGGCAAGAGGATCTCTTGAGGCAAGAGTTTGAGGTTGCAGTAAGCTATGACAGTACAGCACTCTACTGAGAGCAACAAAGTGAGACTCTGTCTCAAAAAAAAAAAAAAAAGAAAGAAAAAGAAAATCAGTTTTAAACATAGTAGAGGCATACCTTAGGAAATCTTGAATTTGGTTCCAGACAGGTGAAATAAAGTAAATATCACAATAAAGCAAGTCATGCAAATTTTTGATATCCCAGTGCATATAAAAGTTATATTTTCACTATTCTTTAGTTTAGTAAGTATGGGGTGGTATTATATCTAAAATGTAGCAACTATACCTTAATTTAAAAATACTTTATTGTCAAAAAATGGTAATGATCATCTGAAACTTCAGCACATCATAATCTTTTTGTTGATGGAGGGATCTTACCTCAATGTTCATAGTTGCTAACTAATCAGGGTGGTGTTTGCTGAACCTTGAGGTAGCTATGGCAATTTCTTCATATAAGACAACAGTGAAGTTTGCCACATCGTTTGTCTCTTCCTTTCATTAAAGAGTTCTCTGTAGCATGCAATGCTGTTTGGTAGCATTTTGCTCACAGTAGAACTACTTTCAAATTTGAAGTCAATCCTCTCAAACCCTGCCACTGGTTTATCAACTCAATTTATGTAATATCTAAATCCTTTGTTGTCACTTCAAGACATTGTTCGTAGCATCTTCATCAGGCATAGATGCTACCACAAGAAACCACTTTCTTTGCTCATCCATACAAAGTAACTCCTAAGCCATTAAAATTTTGTCATGAAAGTGAAGCAATTCAGTCACTTGACCAGGCTCCACTTCCAATTCTCGTTCTCTTGCTATCTCTAGCATATCTATATTTACTTCCTCCACTGAAATCTTGAACCCCATCCATGTGGGTTGGAATCCAATTCTTCCCAATTCCTGTTCATGTTGATATTTTGACCTCCACCCATGAGTCACAAATGTTTTTAATGGCATCTAGAATAGTGAATCCTTTCTGGAGGGTTTTCAATTGACTTGCCCTAGATCCATCAGAGGAATCACTCTTTATAGTAGATGTAGACTTATGAAATATATTTCTTAAACTAAAAACACTTGAAAGTCAACTTTGCTCCTTGATCCACAGGCTGCAGAATGGATGTTGTACAGCAGGCATGAAAACAACATATATCTCCTTGCACATCTCCATGAGAGGTCTTGGGTGACCAGGTGCATTGTCATTCATATTTTGAAAAGAATCTTGTTTTCTGAGCAATAGATCTCGATAGTGTGCTTAAAATATTCAATAAATTGGCTTAGCGCCTGTGGCTCAACAGGCTAAGGCGCCAGCCACGTACAACAGAGCTGGCAGGTTCGAATCCAGCCTGGGCCTGCCAAACAACAATGACAGTTGCAACCAAAAAATGGCCGGGCATTGTGGCGGGTGCCTGTAGTTCCAGCTACTTGGGAGGCAGAGGCAAGAGACTCGCTTGAGCCCAGGAGTTGGAGGTTGCTGTGAG